>KK120759.1:295298-391737 GCA_000611955.2 Stegodyphus mimosarum | reverse complement strand
TATATATATATATATATATATGGATCTACTCATTTAGAAACACATAAAAGATTAATTGCTAATATTTTAAAGAAAAAACATTGTAAAAAATAAATTTTGGCAATGTATAAAATTTTTAAAAATTCAGTTTTGAAAATCTGAATAGTCATCAAGGTGACCAATTCTTGCAGCAAAATTATAAAATAATACATGGAGAGATAACACGTGAAAGATATACATTTTGGATGTCAACACATGGTAACTTAAAATGGGAAGTTAAATAGAAATGAAAAAAAAATTAATCTTTGAAATATTAAATATGAATATGATTCTGGAAAATCCTGGAAAAAATTTTATTCTGGAAAGATGTTTTTTGTTCTACTTACTCTGGTGCAATACAAACTGTACACATTTTAAGTGATAAAATATGCTGACTGCAGATTAAATGTATATTGCATAGAAGGAGTAGTAAATGATTAAATGTCATTAGTAAATAATTAAATGTCATTAGTAAATAATGACATTAATTGTAAGTGGCATAAAATAGATTATGGCTTTGCAGCCATAATCTATTTTATGCCATTTACAATTAATGTGTAAGTCCAACTGCAAATTACGAAACTAGGATACCACCAGCAGCCAAGCAGTTAAAAGCACTGATTACTGGCAGTTCAAAGTGGCTTCAAGTAACACATAACGGATAGGTTGCAGATGAATTTTCACGGGTTTTCCCATGATAAACATTAACACAAATCACTTACTTTATAATATTCTTCCATATTTGTAAACATTTTTAGCCATCATCAGATTTTTTTAGCTCTTTCTCCCAGTAATAAAAATGCTGCAAATTTTGAACTTATCTAAATTTATTTTGAACCATTTGCATTCTACATTTTGTTTATTCTTATTGCTTTAAATTATGCCAAAATGTCACCCCTTTTCCCCTTATAATCATGTATTGTATGACTAAAGCTTTGATCTCCTCTTTGTCAAATTGATTATTTGATGAAAGATTTGTGAATTTACTTTAAAATGTATTGTCTAATTCATTTTCAGAATTGGCGAGGTGAATATTTTTTCTATTTGTCATCCATAATTTTCATTTGACTTTCTTATTCTTTTAAATTTAAGAATCAGATTTTTCAGTCAAATATCTTCTCGTTAAAAGTCTGCTAATTTCAAATGTCTATCCATGTAATTTGAAAGATGTATTTATATGTATTTTTACCTCTAAATAAAAGTATAGTTTAGGATTAACTGTGGAATTCAATGTCTTTGGTAATCAATTTGATTACAAGTGAAAATAAATGATACTTGCAACCTGCCTCCAACCCCCCCAAAGAAGTAGTAGTATTTACAAAATAGTGATAACACTTTGCTTTTATTGAAAAGAAGATATATGTAATATATCATAATTAAAGTGTAAAGAATTTGATTGTAAAGACTTTGATTCAGAGGATAGACTCAATGTTTTGCTAGGTAAAAGTTGTGCAAATATGTTCTTGATCCTAGGCTACTGAATGAAAAGAATTTCTAAAGCTTGGTAAATCCTGAGAGAGTTTTCTTTTCATAACTAAGAATGTTTTATTTTCTTTAATATTTTATTTCAGAAAGCATAAGGGCTACCATATTCTTTTTCCCAAATTCGTTTAAAGATGATTTAAGTGATGATGTCAATTTTACTGAAAAACTGAAGCATCATTTTTGAGGATAAAGTAAAAAGAAATTATTGGAAATAAAGCAGTATACAAACTAGCTACAAATGCTTTTTCTCATTTAGAAGCAAATAATGATTAAAAAAAAAGGTATTAAACCATTTTGAATGGTAAATATGCAAATCTAATTATATTTGGCACTAGAACTGTTTTGGAGTTTTCATGAAATTTTAAAATACTGTTGGAATGTTAGCGATTTGTGATCAAATTTGTCAGAAATTTCACCATTGGCAAACAAAAATCCCTTATTTAACAGTTTATTTTGAATTTTCTATGGAATATTCAAGTAAATCTTTTTCAGTTATTGAAAATTCTTGATAGGTAGATTCATGTAAATTGTTTTGAGAAAAAATTGAGAGTTCAGGGTTGGATGACTTTCCTTGTTAGAAATACTTTAATAACAACAATAAATCAATTTTTTTTATAACTACTATCGACTATTCTTGCCTTCCTTTTTAATATCTTGTATACTTTTTGTAGCAGGATGTTGTAGCCAAATATTTATTGACACTGTGCCAGATTTGGGGGGGGGGAGATTAACCAAGGTGATGAGGTTAACAGGAAAAGCTTTTTTCAGCTGAGCTTTTATGCCTCATGTTTAACTAAAGAGAAATGTTCACTTAATATTAAAATTCCTGTTTATGAAATCTGGTATTAAAAAGATGTATATTTTTGAGCAGTTTTTTTTTTCCATATGAAAAATGCAAAATGTCTAAGGAACAGTAATGATAAGGAAGTTTTGTGCAATATTTGCATATGAAAGTGCACCTAATGAACACCATTTTGCAGATTGTTAAAGAAATCTGAGGACTCGGATTCAACAGCAAACATTAAATCACCATGTTCTCGATTGATTCTGTTGAAAGCATCTCTATTGTGAGTGACAGCAATATTTCAAGACCCAAAAAGTCCTAACTAAGAATCCTAGAAATCCTGGAAAGAGAACTTAAAGAGAGTATGGTATCATTAGCCTTCTCGGTAGGCAATGTGAAAACGTAATTATGAATTTCTCCAAAGTAGTGTGGTGTTGCACAACAAGCCATGGACGATGTACGTCAGAAATTATTTTTCATTCGTAAATCAGAATATTTATTTGTTGTAATTATGTAAAAATATTTTCCATTTTCTAAATATAAAGTATTTTACTTTGCATATTGAATGCGGCACTTTTTTGGGGACACCCTTTAGTGATCCACATGTTGGAGCAGGATATTCACAGCAGTTTTGCAGAGCAGATCATTATTAGAATTTTGACTAATGAAGGTGTAATTGAATATCAAGATTTACACCAGCCTTAAAAATCATTTAAGTCCAAATTTAGGACCATTAGACTTTCATTACTCTGATTCACTTACAAAATTTTTAAGAGGGAACAGATTCAAGTCTGATAAGTGGGTTATTAGTGCTGTGCAAGAAAGGGTCAAAATTCAGTCAAAAAATTTTACTCTTGAATTAAGAAATTTTTTGGAGTTCTGATCAAGTGTATTGTAGTGATAGATGACTCTGCAGAAAAGCTGCATGTAAATCACTCCATTGTATTTAATAAAGTTTAGATGATAACATCTTGTTTATATCTGAACATCCCTCGTATGTTTGAGATAAAAAATTTAATGCACTTTTATCTACTGCAGTAGTCATGTAGGTTAATGGTGATTATTAAATGTTATATTAAACATTATATTTTGGCAAGTATCCAAACCTGTTGAGATCTTCACCACTTAGGATAAGTAAATTTTTGGATAATTAAACAGAACAACATAAAATTTATTCCAAACCAGCTTTGCACAATCAGAAAAGCTATCAAAAAGTAGACTTCTATTGTCTTCCAACCCTTTAAAATACATAAAAATTTTTAATAAGAGTCTGAGCTTTTTAATTTTGTTTTTAATACCAATAAAAAATTTATAAACTGTACTAATTGATATTTAAGCAAACAGCCCAAAACTAAAGTCTTGCCCAATGACCAGGTCAGTTTCTTGTGTAAACCCATTGTTACAGCTTTCTTTGCCTAATGGCAGTATGATGATGAGGTATGTGTAAGTTTCAAGAAATTGAGAACAAAGAGAGAGAGTAGAGCTTCAAAGGTGCAAATCATATCACATCTACAGTACTAATATGTGATAACACCACTGGGTGGTTGAAATGAGTGAAGCCCGGTTGATGGTGCAGTTTATGGTGACGAATATGCTTTTGTGTCTAAAATGCTGAGTTCATTGAGGATGAAGCTTGGAACCTGTTGTCTGCTAGCCTTGAACCCTTGGACTAAAAAAGCATGCGTTGTCTGAAGGATGTTGGCGACTTTTTTTTTTCTGCATTTGGTTTGCCATTATAATACTCTCTTTCCTACTATGCAGCATGATGAGGGAGCTGTGATACATCAAAATCTCAGTTAGTTGAGTGGCAGGTGAAAGCTGAATGTCATTGCTTTCGAGAGCATGTATTTAGACTTGAAATTTGCCCTTAGGCCAGTGCACTCTTTATCTGAAGCTAGTTAGGTGATTTGCTTCCCATTCCATGACTACAGTTGATGACTCTAATAGGTGATATCTGCACCCGACATTAGTTCTGAAATAATGTATCGGCCTTTAGTTATCTGGCGAAATGTAATTTTGGCTATCCTTCAACTATCATCGCAGACATACCAACTATTATCTTTAACACCATTCTGAGTTTTCATTAACTAACTAACTAGGAACAAATTGCATTAAGACAACAATTTTTTATCCATCAATGAATGACCCTCAATCTCAATGTGTTGTTTGTGATGAACTAATATCCAAAGTATGAAACCATCGTTTCTTAGAAGACATCTTGAACCTAAGCATGCCAATAGAAGGATAAATCTGATAAATATTTTAAGAGGAAATTATCGGAGTTCATAAAATAGTAACCGAATAATGAAAGGTTTTGCTACTTCAAGGGAGAAAGCTTTGGAAGCTAGTTACCTAGGGAGCCTTAGAATTGCCAAGACTGGGCAGGCTCACACTGTTGTAGAAAACCTTATATTATTAGCAGCTAAAGATATCGTTTTAACATTATTCAATGAAAAAGTGGCTAATGAACTTAATAATATTCTGTTATCAAATGATACAGTGAGGCGACGAATTAATGAAATGGCAAATTACATAAGAGACACTTATTAAAAAAAATAAAACACAGTGAGTATTTCGCTCTGCAGTTGGATGTAAGTACAGATATAATGAACTTTTTTCAATTATTAGTTCACATACATTTTGAAGAAGATGAACGAATTAACGAAGAGTATTTATTTTGTGGATCTCTTCATGATACAGCATCTGCAAATGAAATTTTGAAATTAACATAACAGAAAACATTCCAGTGTTATTTCTCAAATAAAGAAAATTGCACCAAGTTTACTAACTAAATAGAAACTAAATTTACTCACTGCTATTAAAACTTCACAATAGTACACCAAGTTACTATTGTGTAGTAGCCAAAACAAGCTTCGAAAACCTGAAAATCGTTTTTAATCTAGCTGTGAAAATTGTTGAGTTTATTAAAAGCTGAGCTTTAAATTCAAGAAGGGCATTGAACATGCAACGCTTTTGTTACATTCCAAAGTAAGGTGTTTATCCAGAAATTCAAATTATCCTCTGTAATTCAAAATTTGAACTCAAAAAGTGTTTATATAGTGAATTATGTTTGGTGCTTTCAGCATATTTAGCTGATATTTTTGGAAAGTTAAATGAATTAAATTTAGGATTACAAGGGCAAAATCTTAATTTTTTTTACCATTAGAGATAAAATAAATGCAATGGTAGAAAAACTTGAACTAATAACTAAAGAATTGGATAATAATATTTTAATACTTTTAGAAAGTTTTCTATCCAAAAATAATTTGAAAATAAAAGAAGAATTAACATCTCATGTTAAAAATCATTTTTTCATTGGTAAATAATTTCAACATGTATTTTTCCGAGGATTACGAAAAAGAAAATTGGATTAGAAATCCATTTTATTCAAATGTACCTGAAATTTTATCTCATGAAAAAAAAAGGACGATTGATAGAAATTTCCTCTAATCGAATTCTAACTGAAAATTTCAAAAATAACACACTTGTTAACTTTTTGCTGAACCTATAAAACGAATTTAAAAGCATTTCAAATAAAGCTATTAAATTTTTACTGCCATTCTGCACAACTTATTTGTGTGAACAAGAATTTTCTTCCATGTTATTTTTGAAAAATAAATACAGAACAAAAGGTAAAAGCGGATCCTAATTTACGGTTAAAACTATATCAAATATGACGAGACATAAGGAAACTGATCTGTCTTAAACAGGCTCAAATTTCAAACTAAATTTCAGAATTAAAGTATTATAACTTAAATTTTGATAATTAGAATGGTAACCAATTTTTAATCAATATTTTGTATTTGTGCATATATAATGCAAATAGCCAGTAGGTTGTTCAAATGGCAAAATATTTTTTTTTAATATTTCTTTTGAGAAACTGAAAAATAGTCATTGTAAAATGTAGTGGTGGTACTAAAGTTTTTCAATTTTTGATTAGATGGTACGCATTAGTTAAAAGGTTGTGAACTGCTGATTTAGACTTTTTATGTTCCTGAAGACCTTAATTTGTAAATAAATATCCTTGTTTATTTGAGTAATATTTATTCTTCTGCAGTGTGTATACGTTAATACTCATTTGATATTATAATTTTAAGTAGCAGAGATAACTGAAATTTAGAAGTAGGAATTTGTCTCTTACCTGTGATTTTTTTTTCATTCCATGGGGCTATCTACATTTGGTGGTATTGCTTTGTTTTTGTTTTAAGCAACCAAAAACTGGTGTGAATTTTCAGTTTTGGGAAAACTATGTTAAAATACCAAATACTGTTTTTTATTCTATTAATGCTATTTGTGACAGCCTGATTGCAAAACTTTCAAATAGAAATAATATATGCAAAGTTAGTTTATGGAATACTTAAAATATTCTTTGTTTATGCTTGCATAATCACGAAAAAATAGGTAGGAAAAATAAAAGACATCTACAAAACACTGCTCGACATTGAAAATGCAACACCAAGAAGGATTGGTCAGAAATTTATGCGAAATTTAGAGTAGACGCACGTCACTGTGTTATGCGAATGATGTGAAATGCGCAGCTCTCCGATGCACGTGAAGTAAGATATAAGGGAAGGAACGTGCAGAATGGGCAATATTCGTGTCGTTATTTCTGCCAGACGAATTATCGAAAAAAGTTGGTTTTTGTCCCGGAGGATATGTGTAATAGGAGAGAACGCCAGGCTGTCGTCAACGAAGGCACTTCCAGCAGATAGACAATTTTACGAGAGGTATCGTGATCGGACTGAGAAGGGCGGGTTGGTCCTTACGTCAAATCGCAGCTGATACCCACATGGATGCAAGCATGGTGCATCGGCTATGGCGAACATGGTTGGAACAAGGAAATGTGGGAAGAAGGAGGGGTGCAGTTGCAGCCAGAGTGACGTTAGCACTCGTCGATGAATGCATATGCCGAGAAGCTGTGGCGGTCCCGCAAGCCACTTGTACCGCAATTCTGCAGCATATACAAGATACCCTGATGTTCCCGTGTCGACGAAAACAATTTCCCGTCGCTTGGCTGAACATGGCCTGCACTCACGGCGTCTGTTAAGAAGACTGCCATTGACCCACACAATAGACGCCAACGTTTAGAATGGTGCCGGACTGGAGCGATGGGGATGACAGAATGGCGAAACGATGAGTTACACTTCTGTTTATCCAGTGACAGTCGCCACATATGTGTATGGCATTGACGTTGAGACAGATCTAATCCAGCAGTAACAATGGAACGCCCTACCACATGATAACGTGGCCTCAGGACACTATGAAGGCCCAACGATACTTGGATAATGTACTGTGGCCAATGGCAATCTCCTACCTTCAGGGGCTGCCTAATACAATTTTTCAGCAGGCTATCGCCCGACCACACAGTGCTTGCATCTGCCAACATGCTCTGCAAGGTATACAGATGCTTCCCTGGCCACCGTACTCTCCTGACCTGTCACCAATCAAACATGTGTGAGATGTGATTGGATGCCGTTTTCAGACTCTGCCCCTGCCTCGTTCAGAAGGTGAACTGTGGCAAATAGTTGAAAGGGAATGGAGAGCCATCCCTCAGGACACCATCCACACTCTTATTGACTCTATGCCTAGAGGTGTTTCTTCGTACATCGCTGACCGCAGTGGTCCTACATCCTACTGATCAGGTACTATTGTACCTTATTCTTCACAGGACTAGAACCCGGGTATTGTACCTAGGATGGGTTCAGGCTCGGCAGGGACCATACTGGTACTGTCTTGTCCGCTCCCTCGGCTGGGGTGGAGCTGATAAAAACAGACAATGGGGGGGGGTGTGGACATATGCCTGTCAACCAAAGGTGTACATCGGGCGTCCCCGTCCTCCGTAAAGTGTCCCTATCAAAATCCTACTGAGCCGACGCCGCTTTCGCTCTGTATTCTGACCATCATTTTGAAATAAAGATCACTTATTGCTGCTTGCTGTCTCTGCCTTTTTTCCAAATTTCATCACTTTCTGACCACTCCTTCTTGGTGTTGCATTTTCAATGTCGAGCAGTGTATATTAGCTTATACATTTCGATAATGAGCTGGAATAGCTTTTACTGTGTTTAAAAGCAAACAAATTTTAGAATGCTGCAAGGTAATCTGGTGCAGTTATTTAATTATGCGAAAGGAAGTGTTTTCATGATGGATTAGTTAAAGGATTAGCTGGTTCATATTTGATTAGAGGTGCAGAAAACTATGAAAACCTTACACAGTCATTAAATTCAATGATCAAGAAGACAGCCCAAGACAGATTATGTTTTATTGCTTTAACTTCTCATCAGTAATAGGCACCTGTAAGAAATATGCCATCGGTTTTTTTTTTTTAAGATGTAAACATTATTTAAAAATTCTTTTGCATGTTCCTTTCTTCTATTCATCAGAAGAAAGTTTTTTTTTCTTTCTTAAAAAGGGTAAAAAGCAGATGTAGCTATATCTAAATAGATAAATATTTTAGAAGCCTGGACAATTTCATTGTTAATCAGCTGCGTCTGCCCCTGCTCTCAGTGTCTGAAAAATACAAAAAGTAAAATTTTGATAAAATGTTCATGCATAAATGAACTCTGCTATTCATTCAGCTTTGATGCCAGTTGGACAATTATAGTCATTTTTCATAATATACTGCTTTTAAGAACTAGGTTAAATGTGGAGAAATATGCAAAGATCTGTATTTTATATGGATTACTAATGTTTTTATTATTATGTAATTATGTTTTTCTCTTGAGTACATTAAGTTAATCACTTTTGAGTAAATTAATTAAGCTGCTAGTACATGTTTTCACGGAAAATTTTGCCTTTAGGTTAAGGCGTACCAACAACATTTAGCACTTGATGATATTTCCTCACTACATGAATGGGCTGTTTCTGGTTTCAAAAATTCATCAATTTCCTGCAGCATAAAAAAGTATGAAATTAATGGTAAGAAACATGATTTTTTTTAATAATATGTATCTTTACTTTAATTTTTACGTAGGAAAAAAATCATGGTTGTTTGTTTTATCACAGGACTTCCAGAGATTGTTATTAATGCCTTAGAGAACCTACAGTCGAAAAATATCAATGATGATGACAGTGATGATGATGATGAAAGTATTGTATTTGAATTTTTAATAATTTAGAATCATTAGTCAATTCTAAATTCTTGTATTTGTCTAATTTTCTTCATTTTAACACTTGCTTAACTTTTTAATAAAAATTATGTGCGATAGATACATATGTCGTGAGGTCTTCCAGCATCAGAAGCATATCATTTCTATTAGCTGTCAACGATTCAGTGTCATGTCATATTTTCTAAAGTTATGCAGTTTATCATGATCTACATATATACAATGCTGTTAAAAAGTGGGAGAAGAATGTTTTAGAATAATGTAATAATGAAATCAAAGTAATTGCAGGTAATAACAATGAATTAATAATTACAAACAAATGTATAATAAGTGATGATTTCATGAACAACATGATGAGTTCAAAATCAGATAAAATAATAAAAGAATTCTTTACTTATGGGCTGCAGTTGTATCAATTTAAAATAATTTATTTAAACCAGTCTTTGATCTGCAAAAACTAAGTACCAAGTACTTTGTAGTTTACGAGTTAATATATTAGTTCAAATTAAATTATGTACAACAGATGAGAATATCCTGAAACCTGAAGGTCAGTTAACAACCCAAAATATAATTTAATTCCTTATCTTTATTTTTATGTAAAAACATGTAAGAAAAATAAATAAGTGCATATATATTAATAGCATTATGAAAATTTTACATTATTATGTACTAAGCCTACACAATTAAGGAAACTAACATACTGAAGACAATGAAAACGATGTATATTACCATGCACAATCAACGTGCCAAGAAAAAGCTGGGAAAGTTTGAATTTTTGAATCACAGACGGAATTAATAATTAGTCAATTCCTTGGTGCTGATGTGTTTTTTCGTACCCTTTCAGCATAATTTTATGCTGAATATTTTAAAGAATAACTTTTGAATTGTGTTTAAAGTGATAGGAATGTTTTTAAATCATTATTTGCTGCTATGTAGTTACTAATAGAATAACAATGTAAACCTAAAATCAGTGCCAACAAAGTAGAGAACATGTTACGCATATTGTTATATTTTCTATGTATTGCCAATAGCACTGATCTTTAGTGTTATTGTGAATTAATTTGACAGAATGCATCTTTAAATTTTTCAGAAGATCCTGTTTTTGAAGTTCAAAGAGGTTTAAAGATGTTACACGGTAAGTAATTAAATTTAAAATAATAATAAATTATAAGTAAAATTTACTCTTTTTAAAGCTAGTAGATTTTAATACTCTCTACTTCAATCAGAGAGAGGGAAAAGAAAATTGGTGGCTTCTTTGTCATTCACTAAATGAAAGTTACTTGCCCATCATTAAAAAAAATCATTATATTATTAATATTTATTTTATTTCTTTTCATATGTATAAAAACAGTTATTTTAAACAGTGTTAAAAATACATCAGACTTAAATTACCAGATATTGAACATATTTTTTTTCTTTTTGAATGATAATTAAAGAACTAAAAATTGACTCTCTTCCCCCCCCCCCCCAATATAAAAAAGGGAATTGGATTCTATTTGATTGCTGTTTTTTTGCATTCAATAATTTTTAACTCAGATGCAAGGCTCGGACAAGTGTGAGGCAAATGAGACATTTTGCCTGTCTCAGCCACATAAACAGGAAAGATGCCAAATTGTCTATGAAAATTAAGAAAATAATTTTTAAATAAAATATACTGTAGTAAAAAAACGAATTATTTCCTGCCCTTGTAAATACTTCATGGCACTTAAGTCAGTTTTTCTTTCTCTCTCTCTCTATATATATATATTTATAATTTTATACTTAGTTTCACATGAATTTGAAAAACTTGACTGGCAGTTATTCTGAATAATAAACAATCTCCAGTGAATAAGGAATATGCAAAAAACTATCTATATGTTTACTTTGTTCATTCATTCTTATAACTGTTCTTATTCATTTTTAGGAGCGTTATTATTCACAACACTGAAACATGGTTCCTTATTTATGTCCTCATGCATGCTTTTGATTGATTTATCCGAAAGCTGGAAAAGCAAGGTCTAGTAATGGGGGGCGGGGGGGGGCGTGTTGGTAGTTCAGAACTTTTGCAGCTGTCATGGAGGCAGACTGAAAGAGTTAGAACACCTTTCTCACAAATTAAATAAAATTAATAAAATTTTCAACTTTGAAGTTTCAACAAAGATTTTTGAACTTTCTATTTAATGTGGGAAGGCATGTGATTTGCACATGATATAAATGCAAGCAATAAAAGAATGAGATAACTGAACCATGATAAATGAACAAACATTTTTGTTAACTGAAGCACTCATGGAAATGGTGAGATATATGCACATCAAATGATACTTATTAAAGTAAGTAAATCTAATTGTTTAGAATATTCTGTTTGCAATTACAAAATGAATGTTTATGTAACAAATTCAAATTATGTCTGGCTCAGCACTTTAAAAGAATATAAAATAGGTGTATAAAATGAGGCATGTTTGGTGACTTTTTTAATGTCAGCAAATAGGAGGAAAGTACATACAGGATGAATACTGTTGAGAGAGGAGTTTGCTGCATGGTGAATGTCATTGTAAAGTCTGAGAGAGTATGAAGCAGTGTATTTCGAAATTTTTCTCCTCAAAGTCTGTAATGCAAAGTATTTTGAGAAAATGAAAGAAAGAAAATGAAAGTAGAATGGAGCAAGGAGAAACAAGCAAAACATGTGGCACCATTTGATGTTATTGGATACTCGTAATCTGCCATCAGTATCAATGAACATAAAATTTATGTGTGAAAGATATTAGTAACACTGGTGATTATCCTTTACTGGTTGACTTTTATTGATCATGAAAGGCACTAGGATTTTGCCAATTTTATTTTGAAAGTCTTCTATGAAAATACATGTTTTGGAGGGGCTATATTCTTTTCTGCAAATAAAACTGTTTTTTAGTTATGGAATCTTCGATGGATAAAATACTAACTATTGGACCTAATGCTAAACCCAGAAACATTATTTTTATTGGCCTTAATGCATAGTGCAGCTTACTGAAGAAATTTTTAGTTGGAACCAATTTTTAAGATGGTATGTTGGCTAAAGACAGTTTATTCACATAGTCTAGTATATGTCATTCTCAGTGGCATTCCTCTGTTGATCCTTGTCCACATGCAGTATTAACATGTAGTGTTCCTTCATGCAGAGAAGTTTATATGTATAATTTCCTTGGAAATAACTTTTGAAATATAATTTGGGATTTGTGTGGAAAGAATGCACTAATGGGATAAAGCAGTCTCTTACTTCCCCCAAATTTTAACTGCTATGGATTTCTTCCTTTGAAATTAATTAAAGAGAGAGAGGCTATAAATTGCAAAAGACAATGGAAATCATATTACTAAAACTTTCAGAGACATGACCTTATAATACTATACCATCATCCTGAAAAAAACCTTTTGCATTACAATGCAAGTATGCATTTCAGTTTATTATGGCGATTTTAAATAGCATCTGCAGAAGATCACTGGAAATTTTAAATTTTCTCCTTTTTGATAAAAAAAATAGCATACTTATATAACTATTTCTTTTCCTTACTTTTTTAAAACTGTCCAACATGCTACATAATGCAAAACGAGCATATCTTTAGAAAAAGAATAGAGAATTTTGTAAAATTTTGTCTAGTTGAATATTCTCACTTATTTTGCTTCACTTTTCTGATTGAAAATCTACCTCTTTGAAATTGTTGCCAGAAGTGTTGTGGGTTTAATAAATTGAAAGCTTGTAGATGCTTTGTTATTAGTAGATTCTACTCATGTAGCTCCAGAAACTGCAGCTGTGAGTTAAGTGGGTTTAAGGGCATAACAGAAATCCAATATCCAGAAGAAATGGTCAGTGTTGGAAACAGTTTTAGGACACTGGATCCATATCGAAAAGACCTAGACAAGGTCGACTAAGATCCATGATGATGAATGATTATCATTATTTGGCAGTTTCAGCATGATAACACAGAACTGGAACAGCATTTAAGCTCTCACATGAGCTATAACCTGCTACTGGAACCTAAGTTTCACAGTCTTAAGTTGCCTAAAGGCTTTATGAGCTAGGGCTGTATGCCAGAAGAATCACAGTATACATCCCACTCACTGCAGCTCACAAAAGAATATAATAGCATGTGCAGATGACGTGCACCTTGGATCAGATTTCAATGGAGTACCAAGCTTTTTACAGATTAGTTGAGATTCAGACTGGACACTGATTTTTTGTGCACCTGTATGAAACCTGGAACACAACGCTATTCCTCCCTCATTGGAGAAAAGGGTCATTAGAGTAATGGAGGAGTAATTGTTTGGACAGGCATTATGTTGGACGGCTACACACCCCTGCATGTGTTTGACAGAGGCTGTCTGCCTGCTATGAGGTATAGAAAGGAGATCTTAGAGCCCTGTGTTTGACTTCTAAGGGGTGCAAGTCCTTGGTTCCTGTTAACGAATGACAATACTCATCCACACAGGGCTCAGCTGGTTGACAATTACCTGGAAAATGAGGATATCCGCAGCACAAATTGGCCAGCCAGATATCTTGACCATAACGCTATAGAGTATGTCTTGGATGTTCTTGGAAGGGCAATTTCATCCCACCTCCAAGAACCATCCCAGAGGTGAAAACTGCCTGCTGCAGGAGTGGGATCGACTGCCACGAGGATCCTTAAACTGCCTCCTGTCCAGTATGCTGTCACACTGTGTTATCTGTCTAGTTGTGAGAGGGGACCATACCCCATATTTGACTAATTTTCAGTTTGATATCACAATGTAGATTTTGGACATCCCTGCACTATGAGCTTTACTACTAATCATGCGTGTATAAAATGACTTTAGAATCAAGCATGCCCGTTAGTTCAAAACTTTAAAATCACGTCTCTCCATATTTTTACGTTATGCTCTTTTGTGAGTATTGATGAATTTAAACTATAGTAGCATTAATTGATATAAGGCTTTCTCCAAACTCATTCATGGTTCAGTATTTTAAAACTGATAATTGTAAAAAAAATAAAAATTTTATTTTTATTTATTATTTATCTACTTTGATTTAGCTATGTTATATGCATTTACATCTATTTGTGTTTACTGGTGGTAGTTGCCATGGCTTATCTGGGGGGGGGGAGCATTATTCAAAATAATTCTGTATCAGCTATGTTGATTAAAATGTGAATATAAGTAAAAAAATGTAGAAATAGTTAAGATGCTAAAAACATTGTAAGATTATGTTCAGCTTTAATTTCTGTTCTAGAGATATGTATTGCTTGCTGCAGAAGTGGCAGTAGAATTGTTTCACAACATCCCTTGTTTCTTGGTGGGCTTTGTGTACTATGTACAAAGACGGTTCATAAAGTGTGCAGTTTGCCTTTTGGACAAGCTCAGGTATGAAATATATTATTTAATGAATTTTGCACTCATTTTTAGAAAATGAATTAAAATTTCTTTTGTATTGTATAGTCAAATACCAGTTTTAGCAAATTTGGATTTAATGATTTTCCAGATTAAAAAAATTCCATTTTCTTCTCAAAAGTTAAACACAAAATCTTAATTACTGAATATTTTATCCCCATTTGGGATAAAATAATTGCTGAATAAATTTTCTCAAATTTCAGAACTTTTCCATTTTTTAAATGTTTAAAAAAGTATATTATAAAAAATTTTCTGTTTTTAAAACATAGCTCAATGACCTTTAAACTGCAAATGAGCACTGTTCATATGCGAACTAGAATTATTTATTACACGAGGATTTTTAAAAACAAATACTTTCTGACAAAGTACAGTTATTATAATAATGATGATGATGAAGAAGAAGAATGTTAACTTATTGATTTTTAAGATTTAGGTCATTTTTTTCTTTGAAGAGAAAAATAGTTTATAAGCTATTCTCTCCCTCCTTTCTGCAAGCCTTCATGGTGTGGCGGTAGCACACTCAGTGCACATTCAGAAGGTCCAGGTTCAAATCCTGGCGAGGACATTGCTCATTTTTCACATCTCCTGCTTCAAAATATCCTAATGACTATGCAGTGGTACCCGACCTAAAAAGGTGGTGGTGAATGATTTTTCGCCATCAGGATTTGGCAATTGGGTCCCCTAATCCCTAGTCACTCTTGAAAAGGGGCAGCATATAAGGTATTTTCTCTCTCCTTTCTGCGTGTCTTTGTGCTATAACAGTAGCACACTTATGACGTATTTGAGAGGTCCAGGTTCGAGTCCCAGCTAGGGCATTGCTCATTTTCACGTCTTCTGCTTCAAAATATCGGAATGACAAGTTCTTTTTTCGCCATCTAGTGCTAACTCGTCTGCAGATTATTTTCTTAAATAGGGAACTTACTTTTTCTTATGCAGCTGTGCAGGGTACAATGTTTGAAATGAAGCATGAAAATCTGTTAATAAGCAAACAAAATTTCAGATTATGATGCATGAACTCAATATTCTTGATGCCATTAATATTGTTTGAGATTCATTGGCATCAAATACCATCAGTAATTATTTTGGAAAATTTAGATTTTTATATGAAGGGCAACTGAATATAGAGATTCTTGAAGAAACTATTAGCAAAGTCTAGAGTAAAATTTAAAAGTTTAGCATATATTGGCAATAAGGCTCAGCATATAAGGATTACCCATGTAAGGGGAGCAATGCCTTTGTGGAGTATATTTTTAGGAAATTGGCTCATATTTATGTTATACATGGAGAAAACCACAAAAAACATGCATGCAGCCAATTGAAACCCAGGTATAAATACCAGTATTCAGCAGTTTTAATCACTCAGCCTCTAGTAGGGCCTATGTAATTTTAAAGGACTGGTTCATTTTCATGTTTTTATGGTTGTCAGTGTTGATTTATTGACTTTTTAAAGAAAATTTCATGATGCTAAAGTCATGGAGAAGTTCTATCACAGATTTTATTATGCCTTGTGCAGTAAAGTGTTTACTACTTTGAAAAATGACCAAGGAATTTGAAGAGTGAAATATATAAAACAAATAGACTTACTATCTAATTTCTTATCTAAGCAATAATTTGTATATAATACGTTTTTAAGAATTTATATGTTATGCTTTATATATTAAATGTCTTCCATTTCACTTTATCACTTTACTGAAATCTATTTACTAAAAAATATGACTTGACACAATTTTTTGATAATTACATAATTTTAATTAACATAATTCTTGTGTTTCATTGCATATTTTATATTCATTTTAGTGTGTCTTAATTAAACAGTTTTTATCAGCAGGCCCAGGCAATTTATGAAATCTGGAAATGACTGTATTTTGAACTTTTATGATAAATTTTAATATGCTTTCAGTGATAAGCATTATAATCTGGATACAGTTCATCTGTAATAAATACAATTTTAAGCAGTTTCAATGTTTTAGGAAATGTAAGTAATAGAGGCATTTGTATAAATGTAATATAAATAATAATAAAACATAACTTTTAAAAGTATATTTTTAATCATTTTGTAATGTTTTAACTGCAAGGTGTTCAAAAAAGTTTCTTCATTGTAAGATGTTAATGAAATAAAGTAGGCTTTCTGAATACAATGTTTTAGTCATATGACAACTTTTGGTAAAATTGTACAGAACTTAAATTTTTGTGCAGGCTGTATAGAGGAGGGGAAAAAAAGAGCAATGAGGAAATTGCTTGTTTATAGCTCAATTGATCATAAAAATATTCTTTGTATGATCAAAATTTTTCTAGGTATTATTAAAATTTTTGGCAACTGTATCAAAATTTTGCCAAAGGAGAGTTTGCAAATGCAAATTTTCACATGCAAATTTCTAAAAGATACTATTAGCATTAGAAAAACAAGAGGCAAAAGCATGGGTTTCAACTCCCATTTTGTAAAAGAGTTTAATTTAACAGTTTCTGTATTGCCCTTGAAATGATTTGCTGGGTTTCGGTGCAAAAACGTAATGTTCCATCAAGATTATGCAAGACCACATGTGTCTGCATTCACTGGCTGGACTCTGTGCGAACCCAAATGGGATTTTTTGCCACATCCACCCTATAGCCCAGACATCGCTCTTTCGAACTTCTACCTTTGTTCACGCTTGCAGCTACATCTTGCAGGTGCTGTTGTAGTAATGGTGTTTGTTTGCATTCCACATATTTTTATAATCAGATCGGTTGCACGAGCTTCTTGTGTTAGGAAGAAAAGATGCTAATGCCTTATGACACAATTTACTAACAAATACATAATTTTAATTATTATTTGTTGCTTTTGCCATTAAAGAAGCTAGATCACATTGTTCTCATAACAGTGTGAAAAACAGAATGTAGTCTAAAATCCCAGAATGCATTGCACTATAGCAAAAGAAATCACGTTCCAGATAGTGCTCTGTCTGTTGGGGAAAAAGGGAACGATTCCCCACAGTACTCCCCCAGGTACCAAAGGTACAAAGAGTTAGAGATACTGAGGGTTGAATCGAACCTTCTGTCCGGAGCAGGTGACTGTTGGTGCTGTGATATTGCTCAAGCTTCCAGAAGGCTTAGATTCAGAAGAAAGTGTAATATTGGGTGCTGCATTTGAAACTGGAGGAGCGACAGCTGGAGAAACAGTCCCAGGTGGATACGGTTAGTAATCAGCCAGGAGGAATGCAGGCTAAAGTCGATCAATGCTAATTGTGAATGATGGAGATGCTGAAATGCTTTGCTGTTCGAGAAAGTGCTTGGAGTGGTTTTTGGATGCCATCTCGATAAAGGAAGACATGGATGCAGGTGTGAAGATCCGGATGTACAAATGATATGAATGCGTTATGGGATGATGCTGTTTCAGTGATAACCTTTTCATCATTTTACGTAATTGGCTGAGAAATTCTGATGGTTCATCTTTGTTGGTTGCCATAGGATCTAAGAAATTTGTCGAAAGTGTAAGAGGTGAGCCATACACTAGTTCTGCCTCCATGCATTGAAGATTGGACTTAAAGGTAGACCTAAGTCTCAGAAGAACTAGAGGGAAGGATTCTGTCCAACAAGGGTTGCTGTGGCATTTGAGGGATTGCATAAGGAAATGATTAAAGTGTTCGATAAGTCCATTATTAGCAGGATGATATGGACATGAGTGAGTGCGTTTTTTTTCCAAGGAGAGATGTCAGTGAAAAAACAAGCGCTGACTCGAACTGCCATCCTTGGTCCGTAGTGATGATGGAGGGTACCCAGAAATTGGGAAATCCAGCATTTGATAAATGTACAGGGAACAGTCTGGGCAAAAATGTTAGCCAAAGGAATGGCTTCCAGCCAACGTGTAAACCAGTCAATGCAAGTGAGCGGTTAAGTTTCACCATTGGAAGGTTGAAGACTGCCAACATGTACATTTTTACACTGTTGTGTTCTGGATGGAAAGGTCTGAAGTGGACTCTTAGTATGTTGAAAGGTCTTGGATCACTAGCACTGAATACAGGCACGAGACCACAAGGCAACATCCTTGGAAATTGATGTCCAAATGGAATATGCAAGTAGAAGTTTTTTAGTAGCATGGACACCTGGGTGTGAGAGGTTGTGCAGCCAGTTGAAGATCTATCTGCAAAATTTTGGCATAAGATAGAGTCTGATCCTCTTATCACTTCTGTCACAGAATATTTGCAAATCAGGTGTGAGTTTTAGTGGTTGCAACTTCAGTGAAGAATTAGGACCTCTGAGAAGAGACTTGAGTTTGTTGTCTATTGTTTGGTGGACTGCAATAGCTGCAAAGTCAATGGGACTTTCAACGTCGATTCCTTGGATACAGGACAAAGTATCTGCAACAACATTATCTGTCCTAACAACATGCTGTATATCTGTTGAGAACTGAGCTATGGTGTTAAGTTGACATAATTGTCTGAGTGAACTAAAGTCAGATATTTTGGTAGAAGCAAAAGTTAATGGACAGTGTCCGAAAAAATTATAAATTTTTTTACCTTCTAGTTCATGCCAAAAATATTTGATGGCAGAGTATATGGCATGCAATTCATGGTCATATGTACTGTATCTCTGCTTCACCGGAGAATTGTTCCATGAAAAAAATGTGAGTGGTTGGTCACCTTTGTCGCTGACACCATTTAAAATGGCTCCGATGACGATTTCAGATGCATCGACCAGTTTCTGGCTAGGTGCTTGGAAACCTAGAGTGGCTTGCAAGAGTTTGGCTTTGCATTTTTCAGTGTGGTCTCCTCAGTCCAAGGGACTGTGCACTTGTCATTTTTCTTAGGGTCCTTGAGAAACTCATGTAAGGGAGCGGGGGTTTCTGCAGCTTTTTAAAGAAATCTCCTATAAAAGTTTAACATTGCAAGAAAGCATCAGAGTTGGGCTATAGTTTTTGGCTTGAAGAAATCAGTTATGACTTTTTCTGGTGAGGGCTGAAAGCCAGAGAGGGTTATGAGGCAATCCAAGAATGTGATAGTGGTCTGTCCCAGTATGCATTCTGCAGGGTTTAGCTTTAAACCATGGTCACGTAAATGGGAGAAAACTTGACGTAAGTGCCTAATGTGTTTGTCCTCATCCTTGGAGGCAACTATTATATCGTCTGATCTCTACTTTAGACGTCTCCAGTCTAAACTGGAGAAGACTTGGTGAATATAATGATGGAAGGTTTACCCAGCATTGCATAAGCCAAAAGGCTTATGGGCCAATTCAAATAGGCCAAAAAGGGGCAGTTATTGCTGTTTTTTCAATATCATCAGAATGCATTGGAATCTGATGATATGCGTGGGCAAGGTCAAGAGTCGAAAAGATGTTTTTTCTATAATGAACTGTTTACAGTGTTGGATGTGAGACACCGGGTTGTGGTCGGGTATAGTGACTGCATTGTGGCAACATTTCTCACCACAGGGGCACGACTCACCGTCTACCTTTTTGACCATATGAAGAGGGCTGGCCCATGGACTCTTGGATGGTCAAATAACACCCTGAGATTCTTGTCATGCTGTTTGGAGCATATCGTCAGATAAAGATGGCTTGGCAAAGACTGGTGGTTCTTTAGTCTCAAATGATAAACTACAGGGGCCTGAGGGTTTTAATTAGGCTGTGAAAGGTTGGTGAGCTGAGGATACTGAGAGAGAATCTGTGAGAATTTGGAATCCTGAAGAATAGCTAATTTAAATGGTATTTGGCTGTAATCAGAAATTGTACCATGAGAGGTCAACTGGGTGTTTTTGTAGACCAGGCAATAGTACCAGGCATCAATTAGCAAATCAAAGTGCTTTATAAAGTCTGTTCTGTTGATTGGTTGTTTCACATCAGCCACTACGAAATCCCAACTGAAAAGATGTCTTAAACAAAAATTGAGGGTAAGAGGCTTGTTACCGAAAGTCGAAATTTGTCTACCGTTTGCTGCATACAAAACTAGTTTGTCTGACTTTATTGAGTGAGGTGCATATTATCTAGGGAGGACTGAAATTTTGGCGGTAGTATCTATAAGAAACTGCAACTTGGATTTGGGGTCGGCGAAGAGGATGTGGTTAATAAGGCCATCGCTAGCATGGCCAGCGGGTGAACGCCATTCTAGTTTTCCAGTTGTTTATACGTGCAAGGGGGGTCGCATTTTCTTGTTTTATCGCTGAATCTGTTATGATAGAAACAATAATCTTTGTTACAACACTGTGAGTTACTTTGTGAAGGGCTGCGTCTACAAGATTTTCTGTTGTGATCCCAAGAATGATTATGATGTCTCTTAATTGACCTGTTTGCTCAAGTCTGGTATTTTTTGTTCCAACTAAGTAATGCTATATATGCTAATATAATGCTCTGATATGCTAACATTGTTTAAGGTAGAGGACATGGATAGTTCATGTATTTTACCTGCCATAACGATGAGATTTGAAAGTTTTTCATTTAGAGCTGCCAAAATTGTTTGTGTCTTGCTTGGGAATCTATTCAGCCAAAGTGACTTTAATAAGGGGATCTCTCACATTGTCACCAGCTAGTGCATGCATATGTGACAGGAGTTGAGAGGGGCATTGGTCGCTGATATCAAATTCTGGAAGAATTTTTGAATTTTACTAGATTCACTCTCAGAATGGCCTTCAACAAGGTGTTTTTCGAGGCTATCATATTTATTTGTATCCAGGGGACTGGGTATTATATCGGACATAGAGCTAATCACTTCAATTGCTGTTACTACATAAGTATATTTTGTGAGATTCTCCTTAACATCAGTGAGAACAAACTGTGATTCTAGCTGGATAAACCATAGCACCGGATCGTTTTTCCAAAACAGTGCTGGTTATACTGCCACACGTGAAATTTGTTCGGATGTACTGTCTTGTGAGAGAGACATGCTAATGGAATTGATTCAACGTGCAACAGAAAGTTCCAGTAATGGGAAAATGACACAAGAATGAAATATGAAAGTGAAATGATAACTTGCATAAATATCACATGTATAATACTGAGAATTTAACTAGTGAGAAAATGTAACAAGGCAAAAAGCAAAATTGGTGTAATGTTGTCATTAAAAACAAATGATTTGCATAAAATAAAAATAATGTAAGAAAAATAATTATTTAAAACTCAACGACATAGCTCAGTTAAACAAGTAATTAAAATTGATATATATGAATATAATTTATTATTTACAGTCTATAACGATTAAAAAGGAAATTTCTCACCCATGTTGTAGGAAGCGGGAAACGTCAAATAATCCAAGTAAATGTGCAAATAAATAATCCAAGTAGCAATCCACATTGTAAGTCGCTTGTGCGATTGCAGTTTTGATTTGGACCGTCCAAGTCATCAGTTGTAGTAACGGCGTTTGTTTGCATTCCACGTATTTTTATAATCAGATCAGTTGCACGAGCTTCTTGTGTAAGGAAGAAAAGATGCTAATGGCGCAATTTACTAACAAATACGTAATTTTAATAATTAATTATTGATTTTGAATTAAAGAAGCTGGATCACATATTGGTCTCATAACAGTGTCCGAAAAATAGAATGTTCTCTAAAATCCCAGAATGCACTGTGTGACGGCAAAAGAAATCCAGTTCTGGATAGTGCAGCCATCTGTTGGGGAAAAGGGAACGATTTCCCATACTATCTTCCATTCTTTGCAGGACGTCCGAAATGAGGTTGATTTGTTTTTGGATTCGTGGCCACAAAGTTACTGTGCTGAAGGCTTTGGAAACATACCAAAATGTTGGCAGAAAATCATAGATTTGGGTGGTGATTACATCCCACACTAAAGGTACTGCTTTTGTGTTTTTTTCCTAACTTTATTAAGAATGATTTTTCGTGGAAAAGTTTCATTAGAACCAGATATTTTTAGAGGAAAAAAGTGGGTAACTTATTTTAAATATTTATTACAAATTATTCAAATTCTTGCTGAAACACACAAGTTAAGATATTGCACTATTCAACTGTAATGCAAGCAACTTTCCTAATGTCTTGTTCGTAATGGTGATTGACATTTGAAGGATAAATTTGATATCTTGTGGAATGACGTTTTTCTACTCTCAATTAGCGAAATCTAGTCCATTTGCGCCAATTTGAAATTACAAAACTGTTTATACCACAGAAGCTTATGATAATTATTCTAAAGGACATTATATTAAAAACTTCACTTGCATCATAGAACAAGAATAGTCTGGTTGGTGTACATGCATTGAAACAAAGGGCATTTTTAAGAACTTGGAAATGGAGTACACTCAAGCTCAAGCCAAATGTCTATTTCTTATTAAGCTGGAATCAGCTCTGCTGAGACAGTTGTGGAAAGCTGTATAAATAACATAACCAGTCAAGCTAGAAATGACCACAACAAGTCAAGAAAATTGCTGTTTGCCCCTAACTATTTATGTTATATCAATAGACAAACAACTACCTATAGCCATTTTCTGAAGTTCCAATAACCAGATCAGTGTTTAATGCAAGATATCTGATGTCTGGAATTTGATGGCATCTTACAGATGTGCTTTTTAAAGGCACAGTGGATTTCATTAAAAAGGTTGGGAGCAAAATGAATGAACTTGTGTAAGATTCAGACATAGTTAAAATTCAGCTTAAATTCCAGTTCTTAGTGTAAATTCAAAATTTTGAGTCATACCATAGGGTATAGATGTTTGTTTCCTGGCAGTTGCCTGCATTACACGGGGTACAAAATAATATAAACATCTATGGAATAAGGGGAAATTGTTTATTAATAGTAGGTTGGATTACCCTTTGACTGACGTACCACTGTATGCAGTATGGGATGGACACATAGAGGAGTTGCATAACATTTAAAGAAATATACAGCCATTCCTTGTGTAGGGCAGTGCCTAATTCTGAATGTGTAACTGAAGGCACAAAACAGTGTAATTTAAGCACAAAGTTTGGACTGTAAATATCTCTACAAATGTTCAAGTCCAAGGGATTCAAAGGAACCAGAGGTATTCTTGCTGCATCATCATGCTCTTCGAACCACATTTGGACACACATTGCAGAACGAATAAGGATGTTGTTGAATTTGAAAAAAATGGTTGCTTTCCAGGGAATACAGTGTGAACAAAAAGGTGGACATGATCTACTGTGATGCTTGGATAACTATTGGTTTTGATCTTATAAAGCAGAATAACGAGTGGTCAAGACCATGCCAAGGTACCTCACTCTGTGCCAACAGGGAGCATGTTTCACAGTCAAGAAGAGGCAGGCAACTGTAAACACTTCTATGAGTATTCTCCAGCCATAACATACCCAGTGATCTGAAAGAGGGTGATTACTGATTCGTCGGGCATAATGATTTACTGGCATTGCTGTGGGGCCCAGCCTTGATGAACTCTGCACCATTCACATTGCTTGAAAGTATTTTGTGGTGTCACCAGTGGCTCCAGAATTACCACTCAGTATTAAATATTCACAGCATGAGGTTCCTTTTCCTTTTTTACCTTCCTCTATTTATTTATTTATGTGTTGGTTGTATTGAAGTGTTTGAGATGAGTATCAATTTTGGATGTTATCTGGGACAGCAATTGTGCTTTCAAGCCACTGTATGCTTCATTTTCTATCTATCCTCATCAGTCAGCTTTGTCTTTCATGCACTGTTCTGCAGTGAAAGGTGTCATCATACCATCTTCTGTGTGTATTGTCATAATGATGAGACCATGTTTCTTGTACACTCAAAACGTTTTGTAGTTTCCATAGTCAAGGCTTCAGCTTAATGTGCTCCAACATTCTTTGAAGTCTCTCAGCTCTGACATTTCAACATCTGTCAGAGAATATGATAGGTGCTTGTAACTTAATTTTTCACAAAGTCTGTAACCCATCTGTATTACTACAGTATGTTATTGCATTTGTATTCTGAAGTGAGTTAACAAATATGCCATGCTGCAAGAAATTTTTGTTCTGTTTTTTTTTATTGATTTCATCTAGTCTGTTTTCATCTTTTCTAAACATAGATGGCTTCTAAGTGATTTTTGAAGTATTAGTGCACATTATTTAGAGTAGTTTGAATATTTTTGCATGAAATTTACAGAATGAAGAGAAATTGTTTAATCATTGGATTTATGTAAGGTCAGAAAGAAATAATTGGATCTGTTACTGCATACTTTACTATGTTCTGAAACATGCCTGGCTACTTTTATGTAATCTCACATCAATTACATTTGTGTATGTGGCGGCTGAAAATAAATGATAATTGTGTTAGTTGTATTGAAATACACCTCCACAATGCTATGCTGCATAGGCTGGTAATAAAATTCTTAGTTACTACAAAAGGCCAACCACAACAGTGAATTGTTACTGCTAAAATATTGGCATCTTTCTTTAAAGTAAACAAGTGCGGAAGATCCCATTCTATTGCATTGCTGGAGTGCTGCTAGAGCATGAATTTAAGAGAGCTCATGGCATGTCAGAGTGCATAGTAATTGGATTTTTTTGTATTTTGAGAAAAAAGAACATCAGAGATATCGACATGTAGTTGATTCCCTTGTATGAGGTAACTGCCCAATCATATGAGACAGTTACCATATGATAGAGGCATTTCCAGTGTGTCCAAAGGAGCTTGGAAAACAGCAATCACAGAAAGCGTATCCCTCCATTACTGATAAGCTACAAATCATGAAACAAGGAGAGGTGCTGATCTTGGAAAACTGCGATATCATTGTTAAACAAATTATATTGAAAACAATGCATGTAATGCCATGGAACTATCTGCAGCATCCTGCTTTCGGCTTTCTGTATGTTAAAGGACACAGTCTAGTAGCCCTGCCGTCTTGAGTCATTTCAGAAGCAATGGTGCAGAGATGTAATTTTATTACTTTATAATGGTAATCTGATTATAATTTTAACAAACTCATTGTAATAGAGAAATATTTTTCAATTTTAATTTATGCAAGTAATGTTATGAATTGAATAAGTGTCAATACTAAAACATGCCACTATTTTCTAGAGTGCAAATTCTGTGAATAAAATATTCTTTTTGAAAAAAATTGTGTTAATCAATACTTTTCACAACAATGTGCATAACAATTCTCATCACTTAATCTGTTACCATCAGAAATCTTTTTATATATATATATATATATTTTTAAAATTTTTTTTATTTGGATATTGTAGATTATGTGAAGCCTATGGGCCTAAGGGAAGGGATGCTTTTGTGTAGAACTTTCTGGCTGTTACAGTAGAAGTCCAGAAATCTGCAATGCATGGGACCAGAGGTTGTGCGTATTTCAGGACAGGAAAGCTAAATCATAATATTCAGACTAAAAGCTTAAGATAAATAAGGCATATTAGATACATTTACTTAAATTATTATGTACAATAATATACATTATTATATTATTTTATTACAGGCATTAAATTATTATATATATATTTATTATATTATTCATTTATATTAGTGACTGCAGGAATATTTTAAAGCGTAAAGGACATATACAACAAAGGCATGTAAAAATAAGGGATATTAATAAAAAATAATTTTTTTAAAAATTTGTTTCAAACATTTTTCTGATAGT
This sequence comes from Stegodyphus mimosarum, assembly GCA_000611955.2. Classification (NCBI taxonomy): domain Eukaryota; kingdom Metazoa; phylum Arthropoda; class Arachnida; order Araneae; family Eresidae; genus Stegodyphus; species Stegodyphus mimosarum. The sequence continues at coordinate 365,473 of KK120759.1, read as the reverse complement.
TTTGTTTTAAAACTTCAGGGTGCTCCAGAGAAATTTTTTTTTTTTTTTTAAATTCTACAGGGTCATAATCTCTTGCTCTCTGACACAACTCTGTTGTTCTAAATATTTTAGGTATTTTTCATCATGTTCCAAGCCCTCATTAAAAGATATTTTCTCACTCACAATGTCAAATTCACTACCTGTGTTGGTGTCGGAATCGTTTTCTTGCTGTGGCGAGTTCAAAACTGAGCCAATGATTTCATCATCGGTTATCGGATATGCCAGTGTTGGCTCATCCAAACACATCATCCATACTAAAAACCTCTTCTGGGCTAAGATTTTTTTCTGCCACTAACACAGAATAATTATTATTCTGTAATTATGATGTTATTATTGGATAACTATTTTTTCTGCGATATTTCATTCTCCATTTTGCGGTTCCTGGAATCTATAAATTCAGTGTTTATATTTTGAAAGGCAGTGCGGATATAAGGAGTTGTCAGGTCGACGGATTTTCGATATTTGACTGTATTTGTGTTATGCATGTGAAAATCCATGAAAAACACATATGCAGCCAGCCCATTTTCCTCGCTTTGAACCTATGCTTTCTTAACTTATTTTTAATTTTTAGGCATGTACAAATGTGAATATTTCTCTCCTAAATTTGTGTACAACCCTTGAATGTGATCTCAAATTTTGAAATTGTGTATGCGTCTATTTTTGTCATATTGGAGAAACAGTTTTTTTATTTAGTTTTTTAGATAGAGTATAAACCTTTCATAACTTTATAACTGTAGGGTCTGGAAGATTGTATAAAAAGATGACATTTTGTAATAATTTTTGAAACTTGAAAATGTCAAAACATGAATTATTAATTTAATGTAATAAATTTAAATAATAAATTTTAATTAATTTAAAACTCATTTATAATTGAAAATATATGTCTGTGACCAACAGCTGTGAAAGTAAGCCCATATAAAGATTTTTGGGGACACTTCGAATATTTATTATGGTGTCCTTTACAGTCATTGGGCTTTTATTTGAATATTTTCAAGATATTTAAACTTAGTATTACAAACTATAATGTGTGCAATAAAGTATTTCCTATGTTGCACTATATATGCATGGAAATTTTAATGTAATCATTGTATAAAGTCTGACAAATAGCATGACATGCCAAATATTGTTTTTTTTATAATGTTTCTTAAATGTGGTATTAAAATTAAATGAAATAAAATTATGTTGCTTCATTTTTCTGAAAATTTACTTTTCTCCCCCTCTCCCACTAGGATTTTTGCATTTTGTGTGGACTTGGAGGCACATTAGTCTACTGTAGTAATAGCCTTTGTGTTCGGTAAATTTTTTGTTATGAATCTAAAAAATGTTTTATTGCCTAATAATGTAATGAGAATTTTATTGTTGTCTCCTTTTATAAATCATACTATAATATTTTAAGAGCAAAAGTGTAAGTTTGTGCATTTAATTTTTTTTTATGAATTTAGGAAGTGTTTTATTGGTTAATAATAAAATAAAAAATCTTTTCTTTCTGTTTCTTGTCATACCATAATGTTTTGAAATTTTTAAAATTAAAAATATAAATTTACTATTATAAAATGCATTGTAAATTCGAATTTCTTATTTTTCATTTAAATCAAATTTAGTTATGAGTAGCCACTTCCATGGCTAGCCTTTGTCCTGCTGAGGTACATATGCCAGAACATAGTTTGGAAGCTAGTTTAAAAAATAAAGAAAAAGAAAATTTTACATCATTCTTGTTTTAAAAGATTATTTAATAAGTTGTGTAAATTTCAAAATTTAGAAAAGATGCATTTTTGGATGTTAGAATTGTAAAGTCCAAAAAAAGAACATATTTATTACACATCACTGTGAAACTAAGAAAATGAACCTTTGAAATTGAATGCTGAGAAAATATGAACTTATAAAAAGGAAAACAAATAACAGTAAATGATTTCATTGCAAATAATTTTAAATGTCAGCCATTTAGTAAACTCTAGTATTTTATGCATTAAACCTGAAAAGAAAAATGAGACTAATAAAGTAAAATGAACATTAAATAGAATTTTTTTTAATCTAAAATTTATTTGCAAGTAAGTCTTTCTATAAGTAGGAGAAGATTAATAAATATGTAAATAAAATCAGTATTATAGAAATATGTGAAAGAAAAAAAAAGTGTGGTGTATAATGGCATAATGTACCTTGAAACAATGTTTAAAATGGAAATTATGTATGTTGAACGAAGAACAGCAACTACCTCTTCTGCTTAAAGTCAGAGATCAACATATTAAAAAACTTCTAGGAAATTTCTTAATTCATATTTCTTACAATTTTTGTTTTAAAAAAGCGGTTGAAGAATTTGATTTATAATCTTTGGAAATTTCAGAACTTTATTTTAAAATTAAATTTGAATTTAGAAAATTTTTGGAGTTACTTATTAGGATCTTGGAATTTAAACATAATGAACATGAAATGATATAGAAAATCAAGTGATTTTCGAAAAATTTCCGGACATCTGAGTATAAACTTCATTTTTCTCATATCATCCAGTTGTGCAAGCAGTAAAATTTTTCACTTGTTCATGAAGGTATATGTGTGAAAAATCGGGAAAAAGTCGTTTCAGCACTAAATAATGATGATTAAAAAAAAAGGAGCTGGATTTTGAAATTGCTTGAGATGTACAGCTTTATTAACTGAAAAAGGTGTTTTAAATTTCATAGTTCTGGGCCTCTCCATCTCTGCTATGCACTAAACTCATATACAGATTGATCATTTTATAACAATCGAGATTCATTTATTTAAAACTTTTAAATCACAGTTTAAATGTTAAGTAAGGACATTCATAAAATGCAATTCAGAGCATTGCCAGAAGCCAAAAATCACAAACATTAACTCAAACCTTTTGCTTTTTGCATAAGGGTTGCTGAGAAATGTATTAGACTGACTCATAAAACGTGATGAAATTTAAAATCATTAGTATGTCAAGTAGATCTTTTTATTTGTAATCTTTGATGTAATAATTAGTATCTCAAATTTTGCATAGGTGCTTTGGACAGGCTGCAAGGATTATTATATTAGCTGGGGTATTTTGTGACCTCCATTTTTATTGTGTTTTGAAAACTGTTTGGGTCGATAATTTATTCTCTGAGATATTCCCAACAGAAATAATTGTAAAATTAAAATTAAAGCCAGAACTGGAGAGGAAGATAAATGTTACTTCCATCTAAGCCATTTTATAGTGGAATTAGATGCATGGAACATATAGTCTTGGTGGAACATATTGCTCTTATTTTAAAAACGTCTTGAAATTTCTTTAAATATAAAGTAAAACCTTATCATAGTGAAAGCTAGTAATTTTTACCTTTGGTTTATCCCATGTTGCCAAAGACTTATTAAGCCTTGTGAATTATTCAAAATCATGTCATGATACCAACATGCAACTTGCACTTTTGAAAACTGCTGCATTCTTTAGGCCTTCTCTGTGTTGTTACTGTGTTCCATAATTTAATTTGCCTGATCAGAATGTCCCACCAGCGGCCTAGCGGTAAAGTCGCTGAACACTGATCCATCAGATAAGTTCTAGTTCTTATGTTTCTCATTGCATTAGTCATAGTATAAATCATAAATTGCCTGTTGTAACTATGCACAAATTGATTTGTTAATATTTTTTAATTATAAGCATTTTATATGTCGATATACACTTTATTGGCTTAGATATTTTGCTTTGAGACTAGAGATCTTTTATAATGAGAATTCGAATAAGTCTTGTTTTTTGATCTGATTCCAGTTATTTTCTTTAACTTACATTTTTGAATTTTAAATGAAATTTTAATCTTTTAATAATTTGGGCTAAGTAACCATTGGTAAGCAGTATTTATTTATTGTTCTATTTTAGAAGGTTTTTCTAAAATCGCAGTATGAAAACTTTAGATTCAAATGTTGCAAAATCTGCTGTTTTAATCCTCATTTGATTTTGAAACCATGTTGACACAAATTACAGAATGATTCATTAAAAAATTGACATTTTTCTGATAATAATTTTTTTTCATTATTAAGGAAGTGCTAATCATACATATTATGAACTATCTTCTTATGTGACAAGAGATAAAGTGTTAACTTTTCAATACTATTATTATTTGAACTTGCAAAACACATATAACATAAAACTTTAAGCAGTTCTGACTTAATCCTTGTTCTTTTTGGATGTCTCAGGAGATGTAAGAGCCATGCTTGTCAAATATTTCTGCCCTGTATGGTATGATTTCATTAGAAGTCTCATATCTCTCAGAGTGTCATTCATTGTTTTAAAAATACAGCTGCAGGTTACTGTTTGCTCATAATACAAATCTTAAAATTTGCAGAATTTGGATACTTTACCTGCTGTTTAAATTATACCTAAAACTCCTTATTTTTGCCAGATCATTAATCTGATGTGAAGTTTATGATTTCAATCTAGGTAAATTCATAGAGCATTTTATTTATGATTCTTGCTTCTTTTTAATTATTTTATCTCTTCTATCATTTAATGGTCATTTCATCATTTTCTATTTCTTATCCTTTTTTTGTGAAGATCATTCTCATTGATTCAGTTTCAGATTCTTGATAACTTTTCGAAAATATTTTTGACTAAGCTTCTAATTTCACCCATTTTTATAATGTAGATTCACATCCATTTAGAAACATTGGGTTAAAGTTGGGGTTAGTATAAAACTCTTTTCGGATTGATGTACAAAACCTTTCAAGTTTACCGTCATGCCTCAAACTTTTACAGAACTACAGCTCTAAAGTCATGTTGTGTAGTTTATTGGAAATAAATTAGAGGGCTTATATATTTCAGATTCTCTAATCTGAGACACATTCTTTTCAAAAGAACTGAGAACAAATCTATCACTGCTTTGCAAGTAAGTATGTACTGCAGTATATAGTTTGCACTGCAGTCTTTTGCATATAAGGAAATGTTTCTATGTTTAGAAACACGTTCTTAGAAAATCATATCTTCTTCAGTGAAGATTTTCATATTTACTACTTTAAAAGAAAATGTTCCTTATTTTCAAGGGATTAATCAATGTTAGTTACTGCACTGCAGCCTCACAAACTTCGCCATATTGCAATTCGTAACACAGCAGTATAGTGGTTAAGAATTTTTAATCTGTTGAAAAGAATGGATCTTTACATACTCTGTAATAAAACAGCGTAGCCATAAACCTGGAAAATTGGAAGCAGAAATTAAAAGCACTAAACAACATTTGTTACTGAGCGTGATAGAATCATTGATCATTTAGCAGTATTTTTCATTTTAAATAAAAGCAATTTTTTATTTGATATTTCATAATTTGTTTGCAAATAAATGTGTCTTTTTTTACAGTGCATACTGCAAAGTTTGTATTGATTATCTGGCACCTGAAGGAGCATATTCAGAGGCAAGTTACACGTTGCATTTATATGTATAATCCAAGATTAAATATTGTGTTTTTATCAGTCTGTTTTGCTTTTGTTGTAGTTATGCACATATAAGTATTTATGTTTGCTTCCCCCCCAAAAGACTTACTTAAAAATGAGTTTGAAATGAAAATTATGATAATCCAAAGAAATATATGTCTTACTACTAATTTCATTTTGAACTAGTGAGAATTTCATTGCTGACTAACAAAAATTGAAACTCCAAGAATTTAAAAAATTAAACAAATTTAATAAAATTCAAATTTAGGCTTAAAATCTGAATGTGTACACAAATAACTCTCTCAGTAGAAGAGAAGAAAAGAATACCACTGTTAAGTATTAGAATTGCATTTGCTTATCATTCTTTTTCACAGATGGATGGCAGCCATGCTAGCAGTTTTCTGATTTTGATTAGGAGAATTATGGAATACTGGAACTGCTGGTTCTGAGAAACTGATGCTAGTTTTGGACAAAATATAGTCACAGTAATGTGGGTAAAGAGTTGGTGGTTTGGACTGACCACTATGAAGGGATGTCAGTGGTTCAAGTCACACTGCCTAATGAGACTTCTTGAACAAATGGCTGCTATGAATTCTACAGCCATATTACGAATCTTAGGTTAGGAAAGCTGTGATATGTAGCAATTAAATCACATTTATCATTCAGCATCATCTGCAGCAAAGGGAATATTTTTTTTTGTTAGATTTTCCTTTGCTACTTTTGCTTTCATTAGTCACCTACAACTGCAGTGGTTCCCTAAAAGGTAGCAGACAAACTGATAAATAATATTCACATTCTCTTTTCAGACAAAATCTGAATGCCATGATATCAAAATCCATATTTGGTAATATGACAATGACTGAAGGTTCTGAAATAGCTCTAAAGGTTCGACATTTAACACTATGTTATGAAATGCTACTGAATACCAATATCAGCTCTACTTGGTTACTTAAGCTGCTATTACACGGCCGTTTGTTTCGGAAGGACAACTGTTTGGAACAATTTTCTGCCTTGTCACGTGATATACAACAGCCAATCACCATAGATCACTTTGGGGTTAACATATAAAGGGGAAACTGGTTCCACGCGAGGGCTACCAAAATTAGCTATTTTTAGCGTGATGAAGGATTCGAAGCTGATAGCTAATTGGTTGAAAACGAACAGCCTGCAATTTTTTCCGAATGGAAGGAAAAAATCGCGCGTCTTTCTTTCAATAGTAAACCAGGCAGAAAAGTTGCTCGAAACAGTTGTTCGTGTGAAACAAACGCCGTGTGATATGGGCCTTAAGATAGCATCTCATACAACTCTGAGGTGCTAGAACTTGATGTTGTCCCTTTTTTTTTCAAGATCTATTAAGAGCCATTCACCACTGCACATCATGACTGTGTGTGACAATATGTGCAACAGTGCCTAGATGATCATTATATTCCAGTTCTTCCTTCACTCGTGCATGTATCTTGTCTGTCATTTATGGAACATACCCGGTTTATGATCAGATTAGTGACACATGCCTGACCACAACAGATAAACTTCAGCATGCTGAAATGAAACCACATTGTCTGACATATCCTAAATGTAAGTGCCATCTTAACAGCATTATGGGCGTCTGAGCAAACAAGTGTGCTGGGGCCAGTGTAACAGTCACTCACAGAAATGAAATGCAAATGTGTGAGCATAGGGCCCCTATGCATGTAGAGTTCCTGGCCCAGTGCAGCCATACATTGAGACGAACCTGCTTAAGTATTCATCCAGAGATTCTATTCTGGATTGTGTAGCGGCAACTATTGCCATCCACCCATGATGTCTATAGAGAGAACTTATTTCTTTGTTTCATTAAGTTCATTCAAGTTGTAATCGTTTTGTATTTGTATCATAAGTTGTCTGTATTTACAGGTAAGCCCTATTTATGGCTTTGGTATCTGTTGTTTCTATAGTATTGCTGTTTTTATGACCAGCAGTATATTTTGGATTCGTTGTAAAACTTAATAAGGATCGTTAAATTCACTTATAATACAGTGTGGAATATGTATTAGGTGTAAATTAAGTTCATGGCTCTCCAATTAGTTAATTTCAATGCTTGCTCTATTGATGATGTGCACTTATTACCTATGGGTATGACATGTGCCATATAACCTGTGGCTGTGATATGTGCACTTATAATCTGTGTCTGGATTAGCCAATATATTGCATTTTTAAATGTCATTAATTTCATTAACTGAAAAATATGAAAAGAAAAACTGTAATAAAGAAAAAATAAGTGGAAATTTGAAGTGCTGTCTACATAGAATTACAGCTGTAAAATGTCTATTCATAAAAAAGTAGTAATTTTCTGGAAAACTTGATTTAGTTTACCAATCAATCAAAAATAAATTTGTTCAGTGATTTTTAGAATTGTTTTTTCTATTTCTTTAATTGTATACCCACTCAAAAAAAAAAAAAAAAGAGAGAGAGAGAGAGAGAAACAAAAGAAAGAAAGAGATAATTCTATACCTTATGTTCCACTAAGCCATTCTACTGGCAGTTTGATGAAGTTCATCTTGTGTTTTTCATGTCTCAAAAGCGTGACTCAGGATTTATATTAGATTATGTTATTTATAGTGTTGCTCTAACCCACATATTTTGATACAAAATTAGACATTTTCTGAAATGATATGCATATTCTTTTTCCATATTTCTGTTCTAGAACTCAAACTATGCCTTGTAAAATTTGGTGTGAAACTTGCAGAGGAATTCAAAAATTTATTCTGTCTCATTTTTTTCAGTGCTTAGAATAATTCTCTTGGCAAAATTCTTAATTTATGGTAACTTATTTCATTTTTCGTTTCACTGTGCATAGGTGGGAAAAAGGGTGCGTTGTTCATTCTTTCAAATATTTTTCTTTATATTTTTATTAATAATTTTTAAATGATTTTTTTAGAATTTCATTTTAATTGCTTGAGTTATATGGCTGGATTATATTTCGTCAAATAATTATTTAAAAATTTTCTGTTTGTTTATTTGAGCTATGTATTTTAAGTATATTCATTAATGTAAATTTTCAAGTACTTGATTTACTTACTTTATTTGTATTTTTTTTTCAAAAGAATACTTTATAATCTAGACTGCGATGAATTTGAATTCAGCATTTATTGAAAGAGAAAATACAGTAAAGGAGAGTTAATGCATATTTCAATGGGCCATTCAGAAAGATATATTAATGAAAATGATGTATAACCAACATTTTAAGATGAGTTGCATATATTGCTTTGCAGTTTTATCACTGTGCCATTGCTTTACACAATTTTATCACCCTGCTTTTAGTTTCTGAAAATATTATTCATATTTTATTTTTAAAAATCACAAGAATCAAATAGCATAAAATTTTTAAAATACTAAATTTTATGCAAAAAAATTATTCTTTCTTCTTAATGCTTTGCCATTTTTCTTCAGACATTCTGCAAATGTATTAAAAATCACCTTTAATCCACTTTTCTTTATTCGGCATATAACAGTTTTTCGAAACATCTTGGTATTTATGACATCCGTATAAGAAAAGGTGTTGCCTTCTGTTCTATCAGTATCTAATTAGCGTAAAATAAGGAAGCAATTTTTACTGTAGTACTGAACATCTGTAGAAGCTAGGCAGGTTGAAGAAGAGATGAAAGAATGGTTCCATCAATACGGAAAAGTCTTCAAATAACTATATATGTGTCTGGATAAGTTCTTGAATCTTCAACTATTTGACTGAGACATCTTGAGATTCTCTATTTATGATATGGTATGATGTTCTATGGTGTAATTAAAATTTATACAACCATTCAGATGAAAAAACAGTTGCACTTCACCTACATCTGTGATGATATTGTGTCTTTTGCATTAGCTCAGGCCCATTTGCTTGAATATTTAATGCAGTTCACTATGCAAAAAACTTTAGCAAAATAGGTGTAAACCTCTAGGTATTTTGTCCTTGAACATGCAACTTCACTGAAAAAGGTTTTTCCAAAAATTCTATTTTTTTCTTCTAATTTCCCTCTAAATTTGTTTTCAGTGTTAACACAAGAATGTTAAGATTTTTTAACAGGTATATTTCTATAAAATTTGTATTGTCAAATTCCATTTGCAGCTTCAGCTACACTGCTTTTCGTTTTCTACACATTTTAGCTGTAAATAAGGTTTAAAGATAAGCCCAAAAGACAAACACCTGAGTTAAAATGCTTTACCAAATGGCAAAGAAATAAAGCATCTCCCAAACTTTTCTGGTCAGCAGAATGCAGCATTTTTTCTGTTCCATCAAGTTACCCGATCCTTATTGTGGGTGTAAACAATCTAACTCATATTATTTTGACAATTTTTAAGACCAATAATTTCCATATTAAAGAGCATATTGTTTTACATAATCTGTAAAATTTGACAGAAAACTAGGTATTTAAAGTATTCTTTGTAAGAAGATTAATGCAGAAATTTATATTTCATATATTTTTACTAAAAGCTAGGCCATGACCCAAACTGTCAGACTCCTAAAGCTTAATTTATCCTGTTAAATTTTAATTTGAAACTATATGCTATGAAATATGTATATCATGCGTAAGATTTTTGCTTTTGTGGAAAAAAGCAAAGAATCAGTCCAAATATAGACAAGTTTCAATAAGCAAAACAGAAAGAACTCCCTTCTCCCAAAAGATACATATATATATCAAATTCGATCTTGAATTAATTCAATTTTTGAAATACATGCTCCAATGTTCTCTTGGACTTACATTCAAATTCAGAGTTCCAATAGCTCTTTATCAAAAATTCTGACTTACCGAAGCTCGAATAATCAAAGTTTTAGTGTATATTCATTCTACGGAAATTAAGTAATGAAAGTGTATTAAAAAAGTAGGTTTTAGAGCTTACAGTAATGCAACTTCCTGTGTTAATGCAAGTACAACAAGTAATGAAAGAGAAGACTTGTAGAGGTCGTATGCAAAAATTTTACTTTCAGAGGCAACTGCAGTTTTTGGGAGAGAAAACAATCTCAAGGAGACCAGTCTGAAAAACGAGAAGGATGACTGAATACACATACTTATTTTCAGAACACAAACGGTTCTAGAAGCACTTGTGATCACAAGCAGTCTGTCAGGAAGATGCATTATCACACAATGTAGGCCATTTGAAATAATGTTTCTGACTGAATAATGAAGATTAGAAATAAGGCTAGCCTGATATCACTTAATTTAAAAAACAATCATTTAATCTTCCCAGAACACAACGGCATTATCATCCCATCTTTAGCTCAGATTCCAAGAACACTAAGTGAATAAAATAATAGCAAATGTAACTGATATTCATTTGCACTATGGCTTGGTAGTTTACTAGAGAGAAAACAAAACTTAAATTCTGCTTTTTTTTTGTCCGAGAATACAACAATATTTTAAATCTTAACAAATAAAATAATAAATTGGAGACTAATCACCTGGCTCCTAATTTAAGCGAGGCTCATCAATGGCGTAATGGTAGAAGATGTTGAATACTGGTCATTTGATGCAGAATCAAAGGCACAGTCTGAGTGGTTTATTTTGGTAGTTTTCTAGGGGATTAATACGAGTCACTTTTCTTTGGAAAATTTCTCCGTGTATGCATTCCTCCCCTTCGGCAGATAGCCTCTATTTGCTTTGCCACAATTAAATAGCCAACCAACCTAATTTATGTGCGATTTCTAAATGCAGATTTCTAAGCTAAGAATACCAAAAGCTCACTGAAAACCAATGTAGTTATCTAATGGGGAGAAATGTGATAAATACAGCTATAATGGTTTAACTGCCAATACTTTCTCTGAACTTAATTGTCATTTGTTAGTTAAACTTGCTTAATTTATGCTTTTTGGCAAAGTTGAAGGAAAAAGTGGAAGTTCAGGTGTTAAGACTTTGACCAAAAATTAGCTATATATTTACAGAGAAAGACAACTTTTAAATTTTTAAAATTTTTTTATAAGTAGAATTTCTATTAATTCTGACATAACACAAAATGTAACAGAAATAATAATAATGTGAAAATAAATATAGCAATATTGATTATTTATTATATTAATAATGATTAGAATTTGTCATGACAAATCACAGTTTGACTTTTAAAAATGTGTTTATACAAAATTCTGTGTTTACATAAAAATATATTTTGTTGGAACAGAGAAATGGCTTTTGATAATAATCTTAGTGGCCATTTTATTAAACAACAGTTTTTGTAAGAGATTTATTATGCAATTAATACTACAAAATGTCTTTGGACATAAATCATCTTCTGAATCAATTTTATTTGTTTCCTTTGTTATACACACGGGGGGGGGGAGATAATCATGTACTAATAAATTTTGCCACTGTTAAACAATTCTGTAGTAGAAGGCACATGTTTTATTTATAATGTTTTTTGGTGGATTTTCAGCATATTTAGAAGTATTGCGTATATGTATCGTTGTGTGACTACGGGTTCGTAATTAGTTGAGTGCACAAGTTGTTAAAAAGGTTAATAAAATTTATTCTTTTCACAGGAAATAAAACAAAATACTGAAATATTTCCTCACACATATTCGTACAATATCACAATATCTCAAAAGTTAAACAGAAAATTCAAAACAGAGAAAGCTAATCCAATCTCGCAGCAAATTTGCTGCAATCAATAACACTATTAAGTAAACAATACCAGTTTGCTTAAACAACTGAGCTGAGATGTTTTAATTTGGTTTTTATAAGCTTTTTAATCATCACGAGATCATTCAAGTATTTTCTCGATATCAAAAACAATTACGAGATATCTATTTATTAAATATTAAATGCACATGCTCTTGTATTTTTACTTTTCTGGCTCAGCTTTCTCTTACAATTCATCACGCGTTGCATTGCAGGGGGAAAATAAAACAATTTTAATTACGATTCTAAATAAATAGCTAAATAAATACAAAATCGGTAACACTGCTCCCTTCCCCAGGACTGCACGTCCCAGGCAGTACACTCCCTGGACAGGAAGTCAAACTTACAACTAAGGCATCAATGCAGTAACAAACATTACATTACAATAACAAACAACATAAACACTAATTGCAATAAGTAACTTCAAACAAATCAAATACTATCAAATATGAAATACAAAAAGGACCATGGTCTTATACTATTTACAATTATATACACTATGTACTATAGCCATAGTAAGGAGCTAAACTGTCGTAATGAACGACTTTAGGCTTAGAGTTCGATGACTTACGGATCCAAACCACAACGTCAGTCAGCCTGTTTAGGACTGTGTATGGACGATTCCAAGGTGGCTGTAGGTTCAGGCAGAGTCCTTTACACGTGAAGTTGGATTCCATAACCACACCTTGTCTCCTTCGTTGAAACGATGTTCAGTAGCTCTGGTGTTGTATCGGGTCACCAGAACGTCCAATCTTCTCCGTCGCCAAGTTGGCTCGCTCTCGTGCAGAGTTATGCATCACTTCGAACTGGGCCTGGAGATCTTAAATGCATTCCTCAGGAGATGAAGGTGCATCCAGACGGCGACCAAACAAAAGATCACTAGGCAGATGAAGATCACGATCGATGAGCATCTGGTATGGAGAACTGCCAATAGTCGTGTTCCTCTTCAACCCTAATATCATTTCGTCAGCTTTCTGAGCAGGATCTTTTAGACAACGTGTTGGCCTTTCGAGGTGAGGATCCTTTTTGAGGATGAGTAGTTATGTCCTCAGATGCTGAAAACAGTTTTTTGTCTTTGAAGTCCAAAGAAAAATTGTATTTCCTTAAAAAGTCAAATCTAAGTATACAAGGATCTGTAATATCCGGCACATATGCCATGTGATAGTAGGCAGCATTTCCAAGCATGATGTTCACGTTTAACTTCCCATCGATTTTCTCGCCAGACGCAGTCTGGAGGGTAGCACAGGTTGGCGTCCAAATCAGTCTTATCTTTAAATTGTTGAGTTAAAATCTTTTCGGATGATGGTAACATTAGCTCCTGTATCAATTGAATGATTATATTACAAGGAGCTCCATAGATATGCCCATTGATGGATAGTCCATTACTGTTGTCATTCACTACAGAAATCTTGAGCGCTTTAAAACAGGGTTTTTCACTCTTACTCAAACTCTGCTCCACAATATGATCATTAATTTGCTTCCTGTGTCATTGCTGGTAAATGATCTGATTTTCTATACCCCGGGGTGTTCTGCAGTTCCTTCATATGTGGCCTTCAACGCCGTAGTTCCAGCACTTTAGAATTGGTTTCTTCTCACTAATATTCTGTCTTAAAGCATAGAGTTCTCTAGTTAAATTGTCTATTTTATTTTTCGTGCCCAAGTGTATTGTGCAGTTGTCCCATATGTGCCCTCGATACCGCATTTCCAACACTTCAGAGCCAGATTGTTGTCACTCCTACTTCGTACCAAAGCACTGTAGTGTCTGGATAAATCATCTAAGCGAGCCATCAGTTGATACACTGGCTCGTGGACTCGCACAGCTCTGACTGGGTAGCAATCTCCACGAGTTACTTGCTGCGCTGCCTCGAATTTCATGGCATACACCAGAGCACTTTTTACGTCCTTCACATCTGCCATTCGCAGAGCTTTATGTATTTCTGTATCCCGAATGCCGTTGAAATATTGCAGGGACAGGATTTCCCTTGTTTCTGTCGGACACTTCAAAAAGGCGAGGTGAGATAGCCTTTCAACATCCGTGGCGAGCTCTTGGAGTTTTTTGATGGGCTTCTGTTGATGGCATTTTAATTTAAGTCTACTGTTGTCTTTCAAATATTTCTCCCCAAAGCTCATCTCCAGTGCGCTGGATAGAGCTTCAAAGTCTAGTCTCTGGTTTTCTTGAAATGTCCGAAGGATATCCGCTGTGTCTGCTCTCAAAGAAATGGCGAGGTGACAGGCTTTTGCTTGGGAATCCCATCCATTCGCATCCGGCGCTACAGAAAATTGTGTCTTATATACTTGCCAATAGGTCTTTCCATCATATTTGGGTATTTTCAGAGAGGGACGAGAAGGCATCAGTAAAAATTTAGAACCATCACTATTGCTTCCTGTCGTCGCTACGAATTTCTTCAAAGTATCAACTTCTTTGGCAACTGCAGAAACCCTGTCATCAATTTGTTGTTCGATTTGCTGCTATAAAAACTTCCTTCGATGTGTTCTCTTACAGAAGAATCACTTTCTTTAATGTATCTTACTTCACTTTCAACCGTCAGTTCTGTCTTCCATAGCTTCAAATTTGTTTTCTATTATGCAGGTGATTTCTCTTTCCATTTCCTCTTGATCCACTTTCATTTCTTCAACTGTTTTCACCTCGTATTTAACGGATTTTTCCATCTTTTCTTAAACGGCTCTCATCTCCTCTTTAATGGGATCTTGTCCTGCTTTAATCTCTTCTTTAAAGGTTACTTGACCAGCTTCCACCTTTTCTTTAACGGATTTCATTTCTTCTTTAATAGACACTTGAGCAGCTTCCATCTCAACAGCACACTGACCAAAAGCAAGCAGCAAAAGCACTGACCAGCTGTCTCAATTGTTCTTCCATTGCTCTACTGAATGATATTCAACCCCACTCCTGACACCAAAAAGTGTTGCGTGCATATGGGTTCGTAATGGATTGAATGCACAAGTCATTAAAAGGTTAATAAAATGTATTCTTTTCACAAGAAATAAAACAAAATGCTGCAATATTTGTACATCACAATATCTCATGTTAAACAGAACTCAACTCAAAGCAGAGAAAGTTTATCCAATCTCACAGCGAATTCACTACAGTCAATAACAGCATTAAGTAAACAATACCAGTTCACATAAACAACTGAGCTGAGGTGTTTTAATTCGTCTTTTATAAGCTTTTTAATCATCACGAGATCATTCTAGTATTTTCTCGATTTTTCTGGATATCAAAAGTACTAATTTTTAGATATCTATTTATTAAATATTAAATGAACATGCTCCTGAATTTTTAATTTTCTGGTTCGTCTTTCTCTTACAATTCATCACGTGCTGCATTGCATGGAAAAATAAAGCAATTTTAATTAAAATTCTAAATAAATACAAAATCCGTAACAGTACTATAAACAATTTTGAAATCTGAATTTATTGCATATAAAATGAAACTGTAACATATAAACATTGCATATAAAGTAAAACAGAAGACAGTAAAATAATGAAGTTAAAATTGACTTATATATGAAGAAAAAAGTCTTTAAACTTTTTATTAATATTTGTTATAAATTAAAAAAATAGCTTTCATATGTTGTTAATAAAATATTTAGTAGCTGTCATTAATGAAAATGAGAATTAAAAAATTCTGCATCAGTAATCTTCAGTAAAAGTTTATTTGGAAATTTAGGCTCAAAATAACTATTGCAGTTTATTGGAGACTGCAAAAAGTGCTTAAATGCTATCTGGCTTTATTATCGTGTATAACAAAGAAGCCAAATTTCAAAATGTGCCAGCCTATAAATATACATATATCTTCGAAAATTTTGAATAAAAAACTCTAATTTTTTGTAGGTATGCCTCTAAATACATATACTTTAAGATGACGTGAAAAATTTTAGAAGTTATAATTCAAACTTTTTAAAAAATTACTAAAAAATATAAATTTAAAAAATAAATCAGAAAAAGTGTGCAGATTTTATTTGGATTGGAATCAAAATTTTTAATTGTGAAAGAAGAAATCAAGTAAGTTTAATAAGAAGTAGATATTAAATAAATATTACCAAATTCAGTTAATTTTGAGAGCTAATATTTTAAAAGCTGCTTTATAAAAAAGTAAATTTTAAAAGCTGCTTTACAACTGTTTTGTACAAAATTTGTGACTTTGGCATAATTTGAGGCAGAGGATCAAAATATGGGAAAAAAATCGGTATGTCATTCCAGAAAAGGTCCGATTTTGTTTCAAAATACATATATCAGAACAATGCTATATACTAAAATGTATCCTACGTTGCTCTTTCGAGACATGAAAAATGCAAGTTGAATTTCGTCAATTGGCCCAGTAGAACAGGAGATATAGAACTGCCCCCTTTTTTTCGAGTGGGTGTACATTTTTGCTTATCACTTCTATAACTGGTGATTAATTTCTGTAGAATTTGAATTCAGCATCAATTTACATTTCAAAGGACAAACATGTAACTCCTTCTTAAAGATTATAGCATTTAAGAGGAGTTGGAACACGAAAAAATTGATTTTAGTTTACTGATGCTGGAATTTTGCCAGGTATGTGAAAGTTTTGTAATGACTAAAAATGAATAAATAAATCGAAAAATTAAACTACGTATTATTCATCTGTGATGTGAAATTATAATCATGCACAACAGACATGTTCACATTTGACTTTAGACTGCATCACTTGAATGACATGCCTCTCAGTTAGAGCTTGTGATCTGAATATACTATTGTGTGAAAGATATGCAACCAATTTTTGGCTGAGATTACAATCAGATGGGAAAGGTATAATTGTAGGTATAAAAAATTTTTTTAAAATGTGTTAATTAATTTCTCATGAAATTACAATTTGTTTCTTTAATAGTGCTCTTTTTTCTTTAAATCAGATTGTACAGAATGACACGTGGTTTTGCTACTTGTGTAAATCTGATCCTGATTGGTCATGCCTCATTAAGAGGCAGAAGAATTATGAAGCTATTATGTATACTCCTCCACAACCGCCTAAAGAAAAATTACCTATCTGTGTGATTTCTCAGAATGATATATGTAAGTTTCTATTTCATCATTTTAACCACTTGCCTGATTATCCCGAGTTAACTCAGGTTCATATATATTGCAGTTAATTATTATCCAGAGAAAACCCGAGCAAAGTAGAATTTGTCAGTATGATTTGTTTTATTACGGTTTTACTCGGCCTAGAGGAAATGAAAGGAAATATTCAACTTTGATTGGCAGTCTGCCAAGTTTTGTTGGTTTTGCAGTTCTTTTGGTGAGCCTAGTGATGTGTTTTCCATATTGTATAGTATACGTCAGCTTGTGGATTAATAATGTATAAAAGAAGGATAGTTGCGTTGAAAAAAAGTAAAATAATGCCAATGATGTGACTTAGTGAAGGCGATGATTTTTCAGATAGTGATTATGAAGAGATGGACATTGAAAATAATGTGTTTCTAATAATTGAAAATAATAAGTGATTCTTCTGTATGTAGTCTCATTGAAATGATATTTCAAGTGATTTGGATTCGGACGATTTGCTGGCAGCTCGTCAATGGTGTGCAATTCAAAAAATAAAGTTGCCACCTGCACCTGCTCATTTTACTTTTACTGCCAGTGCTGGTATGAATTTCAGTATTGATATTCGTAATGTTTTGGAATTTTTCTATAAATATTTTGATAATGAATTGCTTAACATTATTACAACCAAAACAGATCGATGTGCAGAAGAGCGTGCTCATAGATTGCATTCAAAACCCTGGTGTTCTACTTCACAGAATGAAGTAAGAGGCTTTTTGGGAATAACTATTCTCTAAGGTGTTATAAAAAAAACCAGATCTGCAAGATTATTGGAGTAAAATCCAGTTGTGGAACACGCCATTTTTTGCAAAAACAATGTTATACAGATGATTTTGTCAGATAAAGCAAAACTTGCACTTCAGCAACAATGATGCATATGATGTAAGTACACATCCTTGTCCAAAACTAAATAAGGTATGGCCAATTCTGCAACATGTACTTGAGAAGTTTCAGACTGCAATTATACCTGAACAAGATATAAAATAGATGAAAGTTTACTTCTTTATAAAGGAAGACTCGGGTCGGTGCAGTACATCCCTTTGAAGAGAGCACAATTTGGAATAAAGAGTTTCTTATTGTGTGAAATTAAGAGTGGGTACATGTGGAATGCCATTATATGCAGTGGAATGGGAACTAATTTCGATGATCTTTCTATGTCAGCCGAAGTTGTGATTATTCTTACAAAACCACTTCTGGACAAAGGATATTGTCTTACCATGGACAATTTTTATGACTCGCCAGGTTTGGCTGATACATTAGTCAAAAGGAAGACTGATGTGTGTGGAACACTCTGATTGAATAGAAAAGATTTACCTTAATATCTAAAGATAGAGAAATTAAAAAATGGAGAAATTATTGGGTATCAGAGAGGGAAAGTAACTGTAATGAAATGGAAAGCTAAGAAGGATGTTAGTCTAATTTCCGCAATATATACAATCAAAATGCAGGATGTGACAAATAAACGGGCAGAGAAAATGTCCAGGACTAAATGTGTAGATTGCAATGACAAAATGGGTGGTGTAGATAAAGTCAACCAGCATTTAGCTGCTTATTCTACACCAAGGAAAAGAGAGAAAAAATATTAGAAGATTTTCTTCCATTTATAGGATTTGGCCTTGTGGAATTCCTACATTTTGCACTGTAAATCAGGTGATTTTGATCACCTAAACAATTTAAAATGGAATTGATTGAAAAACTAATTTCAGAAAACCATCGTGACGAGTTTTCTGCCACATTAGGAAGACCCAGCATTAGTCCTTCATCACTCAGATTAATGTCAAGGCATTTTCCAGATGTAATTCCTGCTAATGAAAAAAATTCAAATCCAACAAGACAGTGTACTCTGTGCTTCCATAAAAGAGATTCCAGAGGCAAGCCAGTAAGAAAAGAGATCAGATACTAGTATACAGAATGTCAGGTATCACTTTGTGTTGTCCCTTGTTTCAAAAACTATCAAAGATTTATATTTAACTTTTTTTCATTTGCCCGAGATAACTCTGGATCATAAACTAATATTAAAACTAAATGCTTTTACACTGGTTAAAAATTGAAAATTCAACTTAAAACCTACATATTTTGTTTTGTTTCATTTCCTTGTATCTAATAATAAAATAAAAAAATGTGATGATTTGTTACACCTTTTTTTTCAAAAAAATTTGTAAGGGAAGTGGTTAACTCCAAATTAATGAAAGATTGTTTCTGCTCTTACCAGGCATAAGATGAAGTTGCACAAAATGATACATTTCTTTTTTTACTCTATGTTCCAGTTAAGTAGAAGACTTCATTTTCTCTATGCAGTTTTAGTACAGCTTTTCTCTTCAGATTGGTTAATTTTTATCATCTATTTTATTGTTTTACCCTTGGAATTTCGGTGTTAAGTATTTTAGAACAAAAATCATGAAATTTATTTTTGCAGAGCATTTTCCAATTCTATCTACATTCATACTAGAGCTTTTTAAAGTTACTGCGTATTGGTTGTAGCATTCCATCAGTCAATATCTATTTCAGATCAGAAGTTCCATTTCAGATCAAGGATTTTGTGAAAGAATTTTATTGTTTATTTAGGGAATAATAAGTAGGAATGGGCTTGTGAAGGGTAAAAGTAATAATTATTTAGGTTTGATCTAATTGAATTTTTAAACCATTAGTTTTATCTGTGTAATGCAGTTTTTATTTGAACTTTGAATGCCTTTCAGTTAAATAAAGTAATTTAACTTTCAAAAGTATTTCCATGAAAATGTAACGGATTTTATTTTTATTTTTTTTCAGGCCTTAATGTTTTAATGAAGGAAAAGATAATAATAGAAAAGTATTGTACTCAACCTTGTAAAGATGCAGAATCTTGTGAGCATACGAAATATTCTGAAAATTATAAGGATTTTTCTGAAAAAGAGGTGATTAATTTCATATCGAATTTATATTTAATTCTGTTAGATGTTGATTGGTTTGTGATTTTGATTAACTAAAACCACCGTATTTTAAGTATTCACATATAAATTAATAAATAAGTTACCAATCATGATTTCTCAATTTGTCATCTTCATTTCAGTCACCTTCTACCATATTGTAAAATATAAGTGCATTTTGTAATTCTGTAGTGTGTAATTCCATTTAAAATTGACTTGACATATATACTAGATGTATCACTCTCCTGCCTTTACTGGAAGACTCAATATATTTTGCCTTATCTCCCAATCTTCCAGTAGGTCTCCAGATCTCTTTCAAGTGTAGTTTTAGAATTGTTGATCTCTAATTCTCAAAAAGGAAATGCTGTGAAGAAAATTTTCATTACAGAGTCTTAAGAAAAGCTAAGACTTTTTTCACATTATCATCTTTTAATGAAACATAAAATTGTTCTTCAAGTTCTATTTTCTGATCTGGTTCAACGAAAAAGGAGAGTGGTACAAGAGACCTGGAGCACCAAAAGGTAGAAAGCTGACTTTGCTCTAACTTTGGTTACTACTTATAAAACTGTGGAAGGTGGTAAAGAAACTTAGTAATAAACAACCCCAATATGAGATTTGTAACTGTATTTATAACAACTGCTGGCAGGTTGTCCCTAATGATAAGGCTGTTGCTAATGCATTAGGTTGCCACTAGTAAAAAATAAATAAATTAATTTTTATGAGAAAAGGTAAAATGCTGTAGAATAGAGCCAGGTGCATTGTTAATGGTTGCCGAAAATAGAGTTCACACTGGAAGAAATAGACAAGAACACTTGGTCCTTCTAAATCTCATGGTCCTGATAATATTCAGGTAAAATTATGTGTAATCCTAGCCTTTGAAATGAATCTGTCTTGGAAATATTTAATAAATCCTGGAAGCTAGGTAGACTTCCTCAAGAATGGAAACATGCTTTTGTTGTACCAATTAGGAAGCCTAATAAACCAGCCAGATTGCCTGGCAATTTCAGAGACCTGTTGCATTGACTAGTTTCTTGTAAGCTAATGGAAAAAATGTATTCTACACAGACTGACATTTTACTTGGATTCTAATGATTTATTGCTGAGAGGACAATACGGATATAAGAGGAGACACTCTGCTATCGATCAAATCCCGTATTTTGGACAAAAAGTCTCAAGAGATTCACTTGAAATCCGGTAATCACACAGCGGCAGTGTTTTTAGCCCTGACAAAAGCTTTTGATCAAGTGTAGATTAATCAGCTGATCGTAAAGTATATAATACTTTTAAATTTGATGGAAAAGCATTAGCTTGGGTTTAAGATTTTCTGAGGGACAGATCTTTCTTTGCCAATTTTAATGAATCTTTGCTAGAGACTACAGACAATCAACATCCCTTTTTAAAGTCTTCCGAAAATTTTCCTTTGATGCTTCTTCTAGTTTCTCCCTGGACTGTTTCTCGACAGTTTCTTTTATTCCATGGATATCTGATCTTCAAAGATCAGCAATCTACGGGTCAGAAATATGTAAAGATAACGAAAGCGTCGAAAAGGAATTTTCTGTTTCATAATTGTCAGCGTTCGCTTTTCCCATAACAGTCCGCCCGAGCCTAGTATTTACAGCAACTAATCTTCCCCAAGGAAGAGCTTCGATTCTGCCTGTAAATAAATTTGCAGCAACATCCGCCTCTAACAACAGAGGAATCTGTTGGGGTGGGGGTTCTGAAGTAATCTGTCATTTTTGTTTTCAAAAACATCACTGACATAAATTCCTGTTTTTCTAAGTTCTCGTAACCAATATATATTTTTGATTTTAGGAACCAAAGAACATATTTTTCTTTCATCCAATACATTGGTTTCACAATTATACTATTTATCTACGCTACCCAATTTAATTTTATAACGTTTAGGCTTTTCAGAAACTTCTATGCCACCGAAAAGTCCATGAGTTACATTTTGTTTACCTACGTTTCTTAATTGTAACCTTTCTGCCACATACCTGCTTATGTAAGAGTTTTGACTTCCGGTGTCAATTAGCACTTCCGGTGTCAATTAGCACTTCCGGTGTCAATTAGCAAATTTGTTATTCCCTCTTCCATATATGCAAACAACCAAAGTTTGCAAATATCCTTCTGAGCATCCTGCATGATTTGAAAGTACTTTATTTTCTATCTCTTCGTCTTTTTTAACTTTTGAAACCTCAACAGAAGGATTTTGTTTATTACACATAGTAAATGCATGTTGTTTTTTACAAATAGAACAAGTTATTTTTGCTTTACAATCTCGTGCTAAATGATGAGGTTTTAAACATTTTTAACAAGCACTCTTCTTTCTCAAAATGGCACTTTTTTTATCTAATGGTAAGCCGGAAACGAAACTACAGTCATAAAACTTGTGGAATTGATTACAAAATATACAGTTCATATTTTCCTCTCTGTATTCGGATTTTGTAAACAAATCAGTAGCAGTCGGAAACTTGGGTTTATTATACCTATTTGGGAGACCTTGCAGGGGAAAAAATACTATCACCAGTCGGAGATCTTTTGCTGTTGTGAAATTGTCGACTTTGTGCGTTTGTGGGATGAGAGTTCTCTGTGAAAAAATGACATTAAATCTTTTATGTTATAATCGATGCTCACATTTTGCGTTCTATTAAATTCAAGTGTCTCAACTCTGAAGGCGGTTATTTCAAAACCATTGGACACAGCAAAGCGCCATCTAATCTGTATTTGAATTTTATCATACAAATTATGAAATGCTTTTATGTTATTCGTGTTTTTTAATGGTTCAACATTCAGTAAATTATTCATCTGTGCATTAATAAGAATGTCCTTCCTTCCAAAACAATCAAGTAAGATTTGAACTGCTGAATTGTAATGTTTTGCCGATAATGGAAATCCTTGAACACAGCTGGAAGTTGCTCCCCCTAAATATGGCTTCAGATAATTAAGTTTGTCTACTTTGTTCAGTGATTCATTATTATGGATTGAGGACTCAAAAATGTTCCTAAAATTGAGTCATTGACTTCTGTCTCCATAAAATAGGGGAATAAAAATTTTGGTAATTTAACATTAGGTGTATCTTTTATAATTTGCTGAGTGTTTGGTGTATTTAAGTCATTATCCTGGACTGAAACTGTTGAAATCTTCGCATTCAAGTCATGATTAAGTTCTTTAATCTGTTTCTTAAGCGTGAAGTTCCATAATGTTATCTTCTCGCGATATTGTTGTGTAATTTCGTATTAATTTTTCAATTCATCTGCACTCAAAACTGGTTCAATTTCTGCATCGGCATTAGATAGTATTTTGGTTTTAGCATTGAACTGTTGTAACAATTCTTCGAACTCATTAACATCAACTTCTGATTTTTCTAATTCATTTTCGATTTTCTCAAATAGTTCTGTAACGGCAGTTCTTAAGATACTTCTTTTCTTTTTAAATTTATCTACCTTTTTCTTCTGCCATTTTCTTCTTAGATTTAAATACATACACAAAATATACGTTTCATGAAAAAAGAAATGATCAACTCTTACTTAAAAAACAAAATTATTCTTCCGCTGAATACTTCAAGATCAAGAATTAAAATCTTTAAATTTAATACTCAGGATTTGAATTCTATTTACTAGAACTTTAAAAAAAATGACGTCTCTGTTCTGGTGCCATAAAAATGTTGCATCAGGTTCATCTCTTACAAAAAATAATGTAAAACTCTTACCTGATACATCCTCAGTGTTCAAATCGCCAGGCATTCTAATAATCTTTAAATTCCCCAGTAAGAGTTCAACTTGGCTTTAATAATTTATATTCATAGGAACACTAAATTACATTATTTACAAAATAGGTGCTAAATATTTTAAGACAACTATCTCATATATTACATTTAGCTGCTTTTTCAGTGCTAAGGTTTTATTTTGACACTCCTCTTAGAGCATTTAAATCTAGTCTAAATATCAGATCTCAATCAGAGAAAGAAAAGGGTAGAATGGTCATCATCTAGTGGCAAGAATGGGACAGTGGGCATTGGATAACATTGTTGATGATTGTTTTATTTTGCTATCAGTGACAGGGAGCTTAGATAGCCTGCCCTGGCCTTTATCAGTACTTAGGTAGGCTGACTAGGTGAGGTTTCTATCCGTTACCTAATGTTTAGTGTAAGTGCTGGCTTGTTTGCCTTAGAAAGTCTTCCTTGACGGTATGCTGTGCTTTGCCTAACATGCTGCTTAAGTGCTTTACTATAATCTAATGATCCAGCCTGGGCCTTACTTTTCTTAGAATTTCATGAGAGTGTAGGAAGTAAAGATAAGCATTTGAATTTAAGGTGGTGATTAACTTATTTTTATAAGCTGTGATAATATTTGAATCGTAAAAACATTTTTGGAGTTGTAGTAAGCTCCTGTACTAATTTCCTGTATTCTGTATCTTCTCTGTGTAAAAATGTAAATTCATAGTTACAGATCACAGTTTGTAGTATAATTCTTTTTTTCCTTTAGTTTACAGATATTGGTGCAGATTTAGTTTATGGATCATATGTATCAAATGGCAATCTAGAAAACAGGAAAGCATGTAAGTTTCAGAATACATTTAAAAATATGAATCAGCTAAATGATTAATGTGATTTACAACTGATGGCATTTTCTCATTAAAAACTTATATATGTACATGATCAGACTCTAGTCAGTTATACAGTCGTGCAACATTTTATCTCAGAATATGTTCAGTTTCTAACTGAGCTGTGGTAAATCCGGAAATCGGTAAATTATGTTAGGGTTTTGGAGCAGATATCATTCGAAAGATAAAGTTACAAAATGCTCAACTGTGGTAAGATAGCTTCCCCACAAAGTAGTTTCAGTATTGGCACTAAATCGCCCATTTGGCGACAAAATTGGCAGTATGCCATAGACCTGACATGGCCAAACTTCGGCTTGTGAGCTACTTGCGATCCTTTGCCATCTGAAATGTGACTTTTTTTGAATAAATATAATTTTTTTAACACAAATGGAATTTGAAATAGAAATCATGCAGTGCCACGTTTCTTTATTAATCGCTAATTTAATTTCTGATATTATGTATGTAAAAATTTGATAGATTTCAAAGTGTCCATTGCTGTCTTATTGTCAGAGCAACAAATACATAAAATTACAAATAATTCCAATTCTAGTAATTACTATTCCAGTTACGTTTTTTTTGAACAGGTAATGGTCATTGGAATACATTAATACGAGGTTAATCTAAAATTGAATGCTAGTACTTTTAGTTAATTATTCTCCCTAATATTTTTTCTCTCAAGTTAACTTTACTTCAGGCAGTATCTGCTTACATTCCTGTGTGATCCCATTGTTCACAATAGTTGTGACCCATTTGGAAGATATGGTATTTGTTTAGGGTACTACTTTTAATCAGTCCTTGAATGACGTGAGTAGCTGCTGAAGAAACCTGTTTCGCCTTGCAATCCACATAGAGCTCCTTTAGTCTGTTGAAGAATTTTATGAGGATATTTTTGGTGAAGTGAACCTTCAGCCTCTTACTTGGTTAGGAGACTTATCTCAATTTTCTACAGGAGTCTTTCAAAAGTAATTTCCTGTCTCTAAGCAAGTAGGCATTTTTATGCAATTGCTTCACGTATTTCTCAGCCATTCACAATAATATGCTTAATGAATACTTTCCCCACATGAAACTCCATCTTTCGTAATAATTCCTTGGTAATCCTAGGCAGATATCATAATTTATTTCAGCAATGGTTGTGCATGCTGAAATATTTGGAGTTGTGGGAAGAATCACTGGTTTGACAATGATTTAAATTTTAGTCAAAATGTTTATTTCCCATTTTATCAAATATTCTTATTCCAGATAGCAATCTTTCACCTTAATAATCAGATCTTCATATCAGTAACCTTGCATTAAGCAATGAGAGATCAACAAAACACAAATGTCTCTCCTCTCCAAAGTTTCTGTCAGAATTGGCATATTAATATTGGTGAAATATCTTTAGCTTGTGATATTGTCTCGTATTTTTCAATTTCTTGTTTGACGACCTTCTTTCTTTCTACCTCGTACTAAGTTAGAGTCATTTTGCTGCCCAGCATATCTAAAATTTTTCACCGTTTAGTACTGATTAAGCGCATCTGCACCATAATGCAATTGCACCGGTTGCCCCGGCTCTGATGCCAGCATTACACTTCTTTTGATATTTTTTGACATTCTAATATTTCATCAATGTTTATGTTCTGACATGTCCTTCATGAAAGCATAGTAGCAAAACAAAAAGTTGTACAATGATCCACTGCTTGATCACTGCTAATTTCAGTTGATAATGTGAAATGTTTGTAAACGTTTATTTTTAAAGTCGGATCTTTTATTTTCTTAAGTATCCTCTGCCTACAGACTCCATTTCAAACTATCTGAGATTTATTTTCTTTACAACGGTTAGGTAACCTAAAGGAAAGTTGTACTATGTAAATGCTAGAGTCATAATAATTTATTTTAAACTTTCTTCTGAGTTTCCTTAGAACTTCAAGACTAGACGGAAAGTCATTTTACCACCTTTATGGGTCCAGCAGTTAAACTATGGTGGATCTGGTAACCTTTGGCCAAGAGCTTAGGAACTAAACTATTGTGTTGACATCTGTTTTTTACAATTCAGTTTTTTAATTATTTTAATGTTATTCATATAATTTAATGTTGCTTCTTCCCCCCTAAATTTATTTATTATTAGTAAATAATGCTTTCAAATTTCAGGAAATTTTCTCTGGCATAATCCTGAAACTAATTCTAGCAGTATGATGACATAACATGACAAAATTCAATGCACATATTTTTTTGCTTGTGTATTTAGCTAAATAAATAGATAATACCTGAATTTATTAAAAAATATTAAATAGATTTCTTTCTTTTGTTTAGGTGCAAAATGTCAAAAGAGAAAGAAAAAAAAAAGAGAGAGAGAACTTTTTTTATCCATATTGGGCAGACTTTAATCTCAATTCTTCAGTGGAGAAAACAACTCCTATTATAGTTATAATAGTAATCTTTGGGGATACTATATAAGTCATATGTAATTGGCAAATTTTGTGTTTTCAAGTGGTACCATAATTAACTTACCTCTTAGCACAGCCAAAGTGCATTACGCGGATAGACTGGAATTTTCTTAAAACACGCCTTGAAAAGTCAGGGAATTTCATTCTCCTGTTTGAGTGGCAACCCTGTTATTAGTTTATTCATAAAGCAAAGGTATGCATGAAAAATCTGCCAAAATAAATAAACCTTGAACATTAAATAAAAAACCTAAAATGAGTACTGGAGGGAGGGAAATCACTTCAAGGTATACATCTTCACTATCCAATCACAACTTATACTAATTTTCATAGCTTTGTGCCAGTCTTTATATATATACATACATACATATATACAAATACTGAGAAAGTTGACAAATTTTCTATTTGTTGTTGAGATAAAAAATAAACAAACAAACAAACAAACTTAAATTTAGATGCATTTCTCAAAAATCAGATTATTTAAAATCCTGCCTTTAATTTGCACCAAATTCCTGATATGCATTTGCTTAGCTATTTTTCTAATGCTTTTTGTTAACTAATTTCTTTCAAACTCTTATTTTTAATGTTTTTTTTATTTTGAATGGGTTTCATTTCTATTTGCATTTTATATTTTGTTCCTTAATGACATATTTTGTCATAACAGTTTTTAATATCCACTTAACAATATATTTTATAATATTTATCATTACTTCTCTAATTTTCTTTTTTTTTTTTTTTTGTTGTTATAGAAAATTTCTATTTTCTGTATTTTAGGTGTTGCTGACTTTTTTGTAGCATTCTTCAGATTTATTTTTAGACTAGATAATGCAAGGTTGCATAAACCTTATGTTTTTTTCATATTTATTGCTAATGCAAGTATTATGGATGAAGAAATTTTAACTCGAGGAAAAAGATTTATTATGGTAAGGATGTAAATTAAAGTTATTGAAATTATTTTTAGTTACAGATGCAAAAAGCATTTTTTTATTAAAGCAAATCGACGTAAAATTTGTATTTTTTGTATCACAGTAAATTTTTTTTAACCCAGATTTTTTTTTTGTCCCTCAGTCACCCCTGTTGTCATTTCTCATGCTGGCTGAGATCTGTACTCTGGCAGTCTCGCCTCTGAAGGTATAAAATCACAAGACTATCAAATGCAACAAGGCTGGGGTTCCTGTAACTTGTGGGAGTGGGGTAAAGCTCAGAACTCTAATAAATTTGGTTGGCCGACTAGAGAGTCTGTATCAAAAGCTTAGACAGGTAGGCGCAATTTGACGAGAGATATGCACAATCAACCTCTGGATTTATAGGCTCACCTCCACACCCTTTGTGGTGTGTCTGAAAGGTTATTAAGTCTACTGCCCTGTGTGAGGGCTGGGGATAATGTGGCAAGTGAGACAAAATTACTCGTCACAGAGGAAACTTTAGTCAAGCCTGTTCCTCCTGCCAAATACATAATAGAGTGAATAGGGTAAGCATGTGTAGTGGGTAAGCTTGTGATGACACTGCATGTAAAACAATTATTTGTTCCCTATCATTTTCGTAAATATCTTGATTACGATTTAATTTAAAAATTGGTAATAGTCTTTAATTAAAACTCATGAGTGTGAACACTTTTTTGATCCACTAGATAAGTGCTGTATTTACAGAGCATTTACTGCCTTGATTTCTAGAATAATTTAAGTTCATATTTGTATTCTGAATTCTAAGCTCTTGAGAACAAGTTCTATGTAATTATAATGTCTGAGAGGAAAATCTTTTAAAGCACAAGACATTACATACAAAGTGGAAGGAAATCTTGTTGCTTGATGAAAGTGGCCAAATTGCTAACAGGCATAACATGTAGTTACTCATATCTGTATGACAGCTTTCAATTCTTTCAGCAGTTTTCTTGTAGTTCATCAAATGTTGATAATATCTCGAAACATAGCAACTCTTTTATACATTTTTAACTAGTGTAGCCAAACTGCTTAATCCTATGCAAAAAAAAAAAAAAAAAAAAAAAAAAAAAAAAAAAAAACCTGCTGCAACAAGGTTTCAGTGCTAAAAATCATTGCCTTTTCTATTACAGCATGTGCCAAATAAACACAAATGAATATGAATATCAGAACTAAAATTTACCATTTATTTAACTGTATCTTGCAGTTTAACATAAGATTAACCATAAAACTGTTGCTGGCATACCCATATAATAACTTAAATCAGGTGCAATTTAACATCACAGTGCACAGAATTTAGCACCGCAAATTTTCACCTAAATATTACTGCCTCTAAGTCCTATATAACCGCCTCTCATCAAGGTTAACTAGCTGATAGAAATCTTGTTACTGTCTTCTATTCCTCATTATTCAAACTTTCCTAATAAGAAACTAGGGGAATTTTTTTCCACTTTTACCTTGTGTATAGATTTATAATCAGTCATTAGCGATTTTAATCTTAGATTCAGTTATTATCTATTTTGTTTTCAGACAAATATTCAAGTATCTCAGTCCAGTCAGCAGTCCTAAAAAATAACCATATTTATCTTTTAAGAGTTTCTCTCTTTCATGTTTACATGCAACCAGTTTGTTAGGTACTTCTTGTATAGTATGTGGCTGAATTTATGATAATGAAAGAATGCTGCCACTAACTCACAACCAACAGTTTGTCACCCACTGACTGGCATCTCAAAATAAGAACAGCAGTTGCTGGCTTACACTGAGTAAAATGTATGAATGAAATGCATGTGTTCTGTTTGTTGTGTTGGCAGCAAATGATGGTAGACCTATTGTACCTTCTCATTGGCCTTTATTTTTTTCTGGAGTTAGTATATCTGTCAACCCTGTTTTGCAGGTAAAAAAAGTTTTTTCCAGAATTCGACAACCCTTCTCTTTAGTTATTTTTTCACTATAAGAAAAAATATCTTTCCAGGACTGTTAGTGTATCTCCAGTCTATTTTTGAGTAAATTTTCTTGATTTATTTTCAAAAAATTTTTTAATGTATGTTGCTGATTTATATACCCAAGCATCACAAAAATATTTGTTCAGGCAAAAATGGTCATCGTGGGAAAGTTTGAGAAATCCTGTCGTAGATTATAATATACTTGTTTCTCTTTATCCAATATATTTCTTCTTAATTCTCATCTAATGGCCTTGCAAGCACATTTAATATGAATTACTATTCCGATAAACTGTTTTAATATCCTAAAAATAGTGACTAGATTTTTTTATTATTGATGATATGAAAACGAGATAAATATTTTTTGTAATTGCATTTGATAGTCTTTTTAAAATACTTACTGATAGCAATCATTGAATTGTGCATTATAAAAGCATATTTCAAACCGTGCTTAAATTAAAAAAATACATTTATTTAAGTAATATATTTTGTGTATTTTGTGCTTTTCCTTTGTTTTAGCACTTTAAATTAGCTTTGTGAGAAGTTTCCTTTTCATGTTACAGGTTGAACCATTATATTTTACAGTGGAGAAAAGAGATTATATTATTTGGTGCAATATACCAAATGCCAGGTAAATTTTTTGTTAGAAAGGTTTGTTAGTTTGTTATCAATGAAGGCTTTATCATGTAGTAAAAATACAGACTGCTTTTGCTGCAATGTAAAAAATGTTTCATTTAATTCTGTAGTTGATGCTGAATTCAAACATTTATTTTGAGCATCTAGTTTTGATAAATTTAAAGAATAAACAACTAATTTAAGTGCAAGTATATATTTGTCATAGGTTAAGTTTGTTATAGCAGCAGATCGTTATTTGCCTGTGAAAAAGGATATTTTGGAGAACTTTCTAATGGAAACAGCCTTTTATTTAAATTATGTAGAAAAAGCCTCATGCAAACAATTTGATAAGCTCTTAGGAACTGAATCAAATGCAAATTATCTATGTTCTTAGACTTAAGTTACACATCGTAATGTTATAGCTTTATTCCCTCAATAGTGGAAATGTTAAAACTTATTCTTTATATTTGGCTAAATTATTGTCTCCAGAGAGGAATGTAACTTGCTACTGTTTCACTGTAAACTTCATTTAAATTTTAAATCCTGGAGGGTAACACTTATTTCAAAGGCAGGTTGAAAATGATCATTTATAAAATTAATGATTACTAGCATTTTTCTGCAAAATGCATTTTAACTTTTTTTTTAAACAATGTCCATTAACATTTCAGTTACAGTATGATCAAAATCAGCATTATACACGAAGACTGAGAAAAATGATTCTACGTCTTTTCTGAAACTTGTTCTTAACCCATACCGTTTTAATCCATGTTCATTAAAACCTATCACTTTTGTGTCATTTATAGTGACAAATAAGGTCTTTAACTTAGAATTTTAAAATGGTATGGAAAAAATTGTATTGAATCTATATATTCAGAAAAAGTTTATGCTTTTAAACAGCTTTATGATTATTCTAGAAAATTGCTAAGTATAAACTTTCTGCTTACCAAAGGCAAATTTCCTGAAAGCAAAATCTGGTAACATTTCAAAACTTTATCAAGTTGCACTATAGAGCTGGACTGCCAAAATATGTATGTGTTCAGATTTGGGAGAATAAAAATTCCCCCCCCCCAAAGTTCCTGAAAAGGAAAAATAACCAACAGAATTTAATAAAATTTGGTAAATATACAAAGTAATACATGACAGTAATTTTTACCATACAACAGTGAAAGTACCCTCTTATGATTATGTGTAATGCTTATGAGAGCAGCAATGTCCAAATCTAGCATTGCAAGATGTTTCCTTAAATGAAGCTAATGTGGATGTGTCACCTTGTAACGGACACGTAAATTGAACAATAAGTCACCACACTGTTAAAGACATATGTGATAAGTCCTTTTGCATCTCTTAGTTTTCCTGGGTGATCATCACACTGATACTTGATATTCATCCTTCAGTTGAGCTGTATGTGAGAAAACATTATCATCCATAAAAAAGAGCCAAAAGTCAACTGCATTTTTGAAAAGTTGCACTCAGAGCTTTATTATTTCCTTTCTAAACCGATGAGCAGTTGGAGAACCTCTAATAAACCCTTAGACTGGTCTGCAGCCATTGGACATGGCACCTGTCCACTGTTTTCATGGCGGTTTCTTTTGCCTGACGTTAGAAGAATGGTATTTAGTCGCAGACTCATTCCGGATGAAAGTATATAATGAGTCAGTATCTAAGCTGAATCTAGTTTGGTCATTGAAGAGAATTTAGGGCCACGGAAGATGCATCCAAGGCTGATATTCTTTGCACCATGCCAGACTCATTCTTTTTTATGAGGGAATAATTGGGATACAATAGTGAGTCTTTTGGTTAAAAGACTCTCTCTCATGAAAACTCTCTTATGAAATCTCTCATGACTGCTTTTTATACTGACCAGTGTTGTAGTGTCATTCACAAGTATGTGTTCAATGCCAGTGCTGCTACATCATTGTATGGGCACATACTTTCCACTTCTGGTTCAGTGTTCCTTAAGAAATCCCCCCCCCCCTCCCCCCCGCCAAAAATGTATATCTCTTAATTTTTTAACCCCAGTGTTCATTTTCAATTTAGCAGATCAATTGGCAGTTTTGGCATTGCCACATTAGCAGAAAGAATATATTTCTGTTTTAGTTGATTGTTGTAAAAATGTGGACAAATAATGACTGAAAAAATATGTTGGTAACCAAAAGGAATATAAATGAATGAATGCAGATAAGAAATCAATATATGTATGTAAATTAAGATTTATGATGCATCTATTCATGTTTTAGATTATATTTTCTTTCCAAGAATCGATCATCCTGGGAGGGGGCGGTCAAGAACATCAT
Organism: Stegodyphus mimosarum; assembly: GCA_000611955.2. Taxonomy (NCBI): domain Eukaryota; kingdom Metazoa; phylum Arthropoda; class Arachnida; order Araneae; family Eresidae; genus Stegodyphus; species Stegodyphus mimosarum. The sequence continues at coordinate 332,599 of KK120759.1, read as the reverse complement.
TTTGAAATTTCAGAAAGATCACAAAATAGCACTGCTACACTAAACACCATTAATTTTTACTTTTATTTAATATGTCTGTTTTAACAGCTAATTTATTTAACATTATGTATTTTTAAATAACCAAATTTATATATGCAGTCATATTAGTGAAAACTGCTGTGCCAAGACGGAATTAGCAAAATGGAATGAAAACTTCAGTAGTAGGGTGTGATTTTCAAATTATTCGAAATTTAGAGTGAACACATATGCTTGGGTTAGGAGTGTCATTTCAATGATGATGTGAGACACTGAAATAGAGGTCTCTTACAGAACTAAGCATATAGTATATCAATATTAGAAAGCTTTAAACTGTTTTAAAGTAGTTAGTGTGCCGTATTGACATCAAAAGGTGTCATATAAGCAATACGGATTAATTATTAGTGTGCATGGAGGAGGATTTTTGTACCATGACAAAAGTGCTTCTATTAGGTATAATGCTTATATAGGGCATAATGCTACAAGAATAATACAAGTGTGGAAGGAATTATTAGTATAAAAGTATTAAAAATATGGACGTGGACCTTGGAACACGATGACACCGCAGGATGATAGGTATCTGATGCATACTGCAGTGGTAGAACTTGCATGCAACTCCTTCTCAAGCAGTAGCACTATACTAGAGTACTATTACAGGTGTCGCATTGTTTGCTTGCATGACTATTGGTGGTTACTGTGCAGAGGACTTAATGCAACCAGTATTTTGCAGATGATTCGATGACAATGAACCACTGATGGCACAGGTCACACTGGGCACATGAACACAGATAATAGTGTGCAGATTAAAGCAGGTTGTGTTTTTTATATGTCATGCTTTAACCTGTGTTATAATAATGGTGCTTGCATATTAAATGATGTTACCTTCTAGATCATCATAACTGAGCAAATTTTACTTTTGTTTTTGGAATTGGATCTCATTTTTGTGAAAAAGTAATGATAAGTTTTGCTGTCATTGGGGGACCGTGTGGCCTAACTTACAGAAAATTTTCCACTTCATCCTACATGTGATGTTTATTGAGCTCATGGCTCTGAGTTGGCTGATCTATTTCCTTAACATTCAGGTCAAGTAAGCCAGCTCTGCATGTCATATGCTTTATGGATGGCAGCACTGTCATACTGAAATAAGAATGAACCTACTACAAGGTATTGTCAAATATGGACATTGAAGATTTACCTAGGGCAGTGGAATTTGGGAGAGGTTTTTGCATTAGTTTTTTCTCAGAATTCCAGAAGGTGAAGTTGGAACCGTCAAAAATAGTTTGAACCATCACCAAACGTTTGAAGGTTTCTATGTTCTTTTGATCATGAAATGTATTATGTTAGCAATAAGGCTGTTTAAGATGTCAGTTGTTAACACTGACAGTTTCTCCTGAAAGTTTTTTTGAATCTACTCCATTATTTGAAAAGAGGGTGTAATTGTAGAAACGTGCATATACATGCTTGATGCATTAATGTCAAGAAATGTGATATCTATTCAATATCCATTTATACTTTACTTTTGATGGTATAGTATTGTTTAGTTTAAAAAGGTGGGTATTATTATCTTGTAAGAAAATGAATCTTTCATTTCATTTGCATAAGAGTAAATGAAGAGGTTCCAAACAGTGTTTCTTATGGGCTGTCATTTACATTTCCTCCTGGAAACATCTGTGTATTCATCCATCAAAATGCCACTCAAAAAAATGATGCAATTTATACTAAAGAGTATTAGGGGAAACAGTGTATTCCTCATTTTTCTAAGCTTAGAACAATCCGGGAATTCTTTTGTGAAAAACTGCACTTGATCATAAATAATATAGACTTTCTTAGTTTTTATTACAGTTGACAGGGGACTTTATCTGTTTTATGCAGTCACTTTCTTGCTGTGATGGACATGCCTATGGTGTTTTTCATTCTTATTTTGTGCTCATACTGGCAATCCTGTAATTGCAATAAAAGCAAATCTTAGCAGGTTTAGGAAAGCTGTTCTTTTTCATTAAATTGGTAATTTAATGTGTCCATCGTTAATTAAAGTTGAAATTATAGGTTTTCCTATATTTTATCTCCAAGATGCTATTTGAGAATTTTAGAAAAATATTCTTTAGTTTAAAAATCTGCAATGAAAAAATTTCTTGCTTTCACTCATGTGGCTGCTCATACCTTATTTTGTTTATTAATTTTTTACTTATTTTGTCTATTAATTTCTATTATGTATTAATTTATCCTTGCTTGAATTCATTTAAAGCTTGTAACCGTCTTAAAAATTTTTAATGAATTTCTAACTATTAGACGTGACATAGCAAACATTTCTGAAAATGTAGTGTGTATAATGTATGCAGTTTAGTTGAATTTTCATTTTTAATGCATTGCATTTTGTCATATTATGTCATAATTCATGCATGGTGTTTTGGAATATACTTTAATCTGTTTTATCTGGATGTATTTCTTATGGAAATGCTGAAAGCACTTTTCCACTTAAAAAAAAAAAAAAAAAAAAAAAAAAAAAAAAAAAATTACAGTAATGCAAATTTCTCTGATACCTCCTATTTTTAACTTTCATCAATTACACATAATTTCTGCATGTAATTTACTTTCTATTGTCCATAATATCATTGGATGTTAATATTTCAAAATCAGAATTCTTTTAGGTAACTAAGTAATGTGAAATTTGAAAGCATTTTCAAGCATAGCAGAATTATACACATGTTCCATTTTAAGTTATTTTAGCAGAAATATTGCTCATTGAAATGTAAATTGTCCGAAAATTTTTTTCTGTGTAATTTCATTGCTAAAATTAATTCCTGTGATAAAACTGAAATAATTAGAATGAGTTAGAAATAAAAGGGTTTCGATCTAGATATGAATGCTAAATAAATGTTTTACATCTAAACTGAGAATATGACCTAGTTTTGGTTATATGTATTAACATCTTTTAATCAGTTTATTATTTGTTTTCCAGCAAATGCATTAAGAATCAGTCCCTGAAAAAGAGAGTCAATAAAAAAGAATTTATGGCAGAAGAAGTCATTTTGTCTAGTCTACTTCAAACATTAAGAACTTATTTTGCCCATTTCAAATAACTTTGCATTTTATGTATATGCACTATGCAAGTTTATTTATACTTAAATATTTTTGACAGATAGAAACTATTTCCATAAGTATTTTATTTTAAAGTTGTATTTTATTTTACATTAGTTTGAGTATAAAAAATACTATTGATAATATAACAGAGCTTTTAAAAAATGGATACACTTTAACATATCTGAGCTATTGTTTTCTAGAAAACTTTATATCAGTTTTATTAAATAACTCCTTTAGTGTATTCTAAGTGCATTTGAAAATTAATATTCATAAATTTTACTTTAAAAGTAAATCGTCTAAGCTCAATACTATTATTATATTTGCTGTAATTTATGTGATACTTTGCTCTGCCAGGTGGTTTTGCTGCTACTTTGATTATTTACTTACTGTTTTGTACAAGGGTGTATTTTATACTTTACTGCATATGACTGCATTCGTGAAGCTGTTCTGCGTTATGGATAAATACTGCATCGTATAAGTGTCCATTAAATGTACTTCAAATGTGCGTTTATTTTTTAAAGTGTGACATCATTTTTGATAACATTTCTTTTAACTAGTTTATATTTATTTGGCATGTTAAATGACAAAAGTATTAGAATTTTGTTCTCACTCATTTCACAGGCCTTTTACCTTTGTCACAGTTCAAAGGAAACTGTGAATTGTGCGAACTAGATTTCTCTGTCACACTTCAAGCAAATTTTAAAATTGAGAATTGGATAAGGCTACTGTTTTAATTATGAATATTAGCTTCCTAAAAAACTTTAAAGTCTCCTGTAATGTTCTTTAAAATATATACATCTTAAATTATTTAAAAAGTTCTAAATATTATAAGAAAATTTTTTTTATTGAAACATACTAATTAACTTTTATAACTGCCTTATCATAAATAAACTATTACTAATGGACAAAGTAATAAGTAAATTTAAGTATATTTGAACAAAAAAATATGTGGAATTTTGTTCATATATTACAAAACATAAATCTCTTTGTAGTCACTATAGGATTTGTCTGTGCTTACTGTGGCATGCTTCAATGGCTCACATTATTTCTTCAGTCTATCTGATATGAGTACTATATCATTGCACTTTCTACAGTATTTAAAATGAATTTCTATTATTAAATAAGTTTATGTAATTTTTATGTCGGAAGTTCTATTATTTACTGTATGATAAATGTACGTAATTCTCCTCCCACAGTTTTATGGTTTTGTTATGAATCAAAATAATGCTGCTTGTTTGCATTAATAAACAAGAATTAAATTAGTTTTGCTACAAACAAATTCATTTTTAATGAATCCTCCTTGCTTGAACATATATATTCTTGATATATAGGGTATGATTTTCTGTTACTAAAACTAATATAGGAAGTTTTTCTTATAAATAAATATATTTTTTTAAAAATTTAACTGAAGTTAACATTTGAGATCTATTAGAGACATTTTCCAAGCGTAAGGAGAGCTGAAAATGTGTTGAAACAATTATCTAATTTTGCATATCTCTTGTGAGCAGATATAATTTTAAGCAAGTTAATATTTAATTCCGAGGTCTTTTTTCTTGCTAGTGCTCTTGTTGGACTTGTATAAGTTCTAAATAATATTTAAGATGGCACAAAGTGCAACCAATTTATCTGTGACTATAGTCAAACTATTTTGTTACTTCAATCCCTTACAAGATTATGATGGATTTCTTAATTTCATATCCATTTTCTTCTTTAATGCACTTTGCTGCATCTTTGGTATATAAAGGAGGGAGAATTTTTTGAAGTGATGGAATAAGGATAATGTGCAAGCCTGCTGACCCAGTAGTAACACATTATATGCCTTTATCTAGTCTATCTTAACTATAAGAAGTTATTTTGCTCACGTGAAATAACTGTACATGTCATTTATGTACAAAATGATTTACTTATTGATTTATTTTATTTTCATTTAAATATTTTGGACGTGTAGAAACTGTTTCTGTGATTTTTTTCCCATGTGTTGTTTTAAGTTTTCATATTTTATTTTATATCTCTTAGACCAAAGAATAAATATTACCTGTATGACAGCAGTCCTGAAAAGCTGATATGTACTTTATCAATTGTTAGCTGCACTTTTTTAAAATGCTTTATAGCTATTTTGAGTAAAGAATTCTTATAGCTTATTGTAATTCCAAAGTATCTGGGGATTTTTAATTTATATCATAATATAATTTATGTTTTACAAGTAAATCATTTGAGCTGAATATTGTTTGCTATAATTTGCATTATAGTTTCCTTAACAAAATGACTGTGCTGCTGCTGTTAATTACATACTTACTCTTTTGTACAGAGGTGTATTTATTACTTATTGCATATAACTGTCATTTTGAAAGTTTTTTTTCCCTCTATATTATTAGTAAATATTTATTTGCTCGATGCATTTCAAATGCACACTGATTTTTTAGAAAGTGTTCCTTGCTTAATAACATTTCTTTTAAGTTGTTAGTAGTTAATTAACATGTTGAATGATTTCAAAGACATATATCTCTGTATCACAATTCAAAGCAAATTTTAAAATGCAAAAATTAAGAAAAAGTTCTCATTTAATTATGTAATTTAAATTTCTTGTAAATTGTTGAGATCTTTTTTAACATGCTTTAGATAAGCCTTATATTTTAGCAAATTGTTTTAGTTATAGATATTGTCAAACCATGCTTTGTTAAAACATGATGATCAAATTTTATAACTGTGTCATCAAAAATAACCTGCTACTAACAGACCAAATGATAAGTATCTTGCAAAAATGTGCATGATTTTTTCATATTTTCTAAAAAATATACTTTGTACTAACCATATGATTTATCTCTTTATTTACTGCATTGTGCTGCAGTGTTTCCCATTTGCCCCCCTTATCCTGTTTGATTTCTGCACTACACTATTTAATTTTCTGTAATATGCAAAGTAGTTAAATGTTATTAAATTAATTAATTGTTTAAAGTTGATATAATTCTTATAGTTGACAGTTCTTATACTTTTTAATACTTTCAGTGTATTTACTTTTTCTCTTTAACTTCATTATGGTTTTATTATGAATCAATGTAATGCCATTTTCTTTGCTTTTGCAAATAAGTAGGAAATTAGCATTGTTACAATCAAGTTGATGTAAAAAATAATTTCCTTTCCTCAAACTTATGTGTGAGATATGCTTGTGAGAGCTCTAGTTTTCTATCATTTAACTGGTGTAAAGGAAAGCTTAGTTATAAAAAAATTTAGAGTTTTTAAAATTTACCAAAGCTGTTATTTAACAACTGTAATTTAACATTGTTTCAAAGCTTAAGAAGAGTTAGTTTCAAAGCTTAAGAAAAGCTGAAAATGTGCTCAAAAATAAATTATCATTACATAGCTACTCTGTCTATATATAACAGCTGCAGCATGTATGCAAAATTACACAAATTTGCTGGAAGTTGAATGTTCCTGAAGTCTTTTACCCCCACCTTTCTTGGTACTGTCAGAGGCTTGTAATTCTTAAACCATTTTCCTTTTTTGAAGGGAGTATACATCTTTTATGAATATGCTCAAGCTGTCAAGCCATTCTGTTACCTCAATATTACTTAGAGATTTTGCTGAATTGGCTTATTACTATAACCATTCTTCCTCTCAACTCACATTGCTGTATCTCTGTCATCTTAAAGAGAAGTGTTTGTTTGAAAGGATTCCATAATTCTGACGTATTTATAGAATTACTGTGTGCAGTAATACTTTTGCCTTATTTTAGTAAAATGTTATTCTCATTGAGTCATAGTAAAGAAAATGTATTCATTTAATTTGGAGACGTTAAAGATTTATGTTTGTTCTATGGATTTCTGTCAAATTTGAAGTTTATTTCACTGCACATGATAAGCGAAGTTTCACTGAGATAGTTACCCAGTCATTCAATGTTTTAGCAATTTTCTTTCATTGTGTAATGTCATTATTAAGAAATTTTTTATTAAACTAGTTATTTTTCTGGTTAAATATAAGAGGTATATCTGAAATGGAAACATCTATCTACAGTATTAGATGCTAGAGTTCAAGCTAAACACTCCTGAATAATTTGAATTCACTTAAACCATAAGTTTTCATGTTGACCTCCCAGTAATTATTATTATTATTTATATATATGTACATGTTAATTCAGCAAGGGAAAATGTAACTTGGGAGTTCATTTTCTAACATGCCATGAAACAGTACCATATATAATCAAGCTGAAGCTAGCATTAAAATATGTTTTCATAATTCACTAATCATAAGGTGGATTTTTAAGTTAAAACTAAGCAGAGAATAAAATATTTAAAAAACAAGTTAATTAATATATACAAAACTCCTCAATGAATACACATAATTCCATCACTCATGTATGTACATGTGCATCTTTAAAAGCCTCATCTGAAAAATGTCCAGTAATTACTGAAAGAATATTTTGTAAAATATATTGCTTAAAATAAAAGTTTTTTTCATTCTAAAGGTGTTTGGTGATTTTTTATGTTAACAATCTGTTGCAAAATATAAACTGCAGAATTAATTAAATAGGAATTATACTTTTAATATTTTATTGGTTTTAGCTTGCTATATATATATTAATGATTTTATTTGTTTTAGCTTGTTATTTAAGCTCTGAATAATCATTTCTTTTTTCTTTTCTAGTAAATTTTTTATGATGATATTGTAAAGTTCAGAACATTATGAAATCTTTCTCCTTATCTTATTATTCCTAGAAATTATTACTGTGCTTCCGGTTTGTGATCTTACCAATAAAAAAATCAAGTAGAGGCAAAAATTTAATTTTTATTAAATCAATAATATAATGTCAGATAATTTGCACAGAGTAAATAAATGTAGCACTACTTACTGAAAATATAGCTGGCAATTGCTGATATATCTTCGAAAACCAAAACACATTTCTTACCATTGAGAATCCCCTTCAAAATCAGGAACTCCAAGTTCAAAAGCATATGAAATCATTTTCTGAATACAATACAAAGTCCGAGGTCCGGACGTCCAATATCCGGAATGATCTAAAATCCGGACCTCAAAGCCGCCAACAACTTGTTTTTTAGTGCTTTACGCACGCGCATTTGATTTTTCCCCCCATATATAATACATGGGGAGAGTCCCGATTCTTAATTTCCCTTCGGCACTAAATAACTTGTTATTGAAGAAACAATTTTAGCATAAATTTGTGCGATCAATAATTTGGCTTCGTAGCTACATATTTGCTTGGCATAACATCGCAAACCGAAACATTCTAGATAAAAACATCGCTGATTTTACACCTACTAAATATTTTATATCCCTGAGGCTAAAAGAGCGAATCATTATTTATTACATTTTGCTTTCATCACCCATGCTTATCAACACATGACAACTTGAGTAATGACTCATGCAGCGATACCCAAACAACTTTTTTTATATAAGTAATTTAATAACAAAGAGTATGGTGACCTTTTATGTTCACATTTTGCTTGGCATTGATTACAGATTTAAGTTAAATACACTAAGAAATATTGACGAGGGAAAATTTCTTTCCATGTGCTAAAAATTGATTTTGTTAATGATACTCATAGGCCAAAAGACTAACAAAATCAATTTTAATTCAAATGAATTAAAAATAATTTGTTTTTCGCATTAATCCAGAAGCGGCGCCAGAGCTGGTATGGCCGCAAAATTTAGGAAGACAAGATTTTTGGAACTTGGATTAAGCACCGAGCAACAAAATTAAGAGATGAAAATACTTTTGGAATTTAGAAAAAGCACATTAGAATAAAAAATTTAGAGACGGCAAAAATTTAGAATTTAGGGAGGCGCTTGGTAGCAGAATTTAAGACCTACAGGAGACTACATCAGGCGGTAAGATATGTAGCGCCGGCCTTCGATGAGCCATAAGTACATGTGGGAATTTATTTATTCAGGACTCGGATAAGCTTTAAGCATGTGCAAGAAATAGACGTAAGTATAATAAATAACTAATACAATAAGGTTTAATTGTCTCAGTGTGCGATAGAAGCAAAACAAAGTTTAGCGGAACAACTTGTCTTTCGTAACCAATTTCATGCTACATAGCCAATAATATATAGCGCACGCTATTAAACTAGGCTAAAATTATACCGATTCCAAGGAATTTCAATCAATACAGCATATTGCGCTATTCCTTAACTTTCTGATTTGATCCAGCATAATTATTTTTTGCAGGTTGTGTTTATTACAGAAATTTTATGAAAATAAAAGTTTCAACTTTTGATTATGTCGAAAAGAGTTTGTAATTCTGGAGCTGCAACAGAATCTACAAAGTGAAAGCATATTTCTATGTCCATTAAACAAAAGGTGGAATTGCTACAAAACATGGATAAAGGTACATCCTTCTCAAAATTATGCGAGGAGTATGGCGTTGGAAAGTCAACTGTATATGACATAAGAAAACAGAAAAAAGGAACTCTTTGAATTTTTCGTGGATTTCGACACCCCACTGGCAGCGAATAACAGAAAAATTATTCGTTATGCTAAAAGTGAAGATTATGACAAAATGATGACTGAATGGGTCAGACAGCGTCGCAGCGAGGGCGTGCCATTGGCGGGTCAAATGCTAATGGCTCAAGCTAAAATATTTCACTAAAGAAATGAACTTAAGAAAGGAGTGCACATATTCGACAGGTTGATTAACTAAATTTTAAAATCCCATGATATAAGGCAATTAAGAATTTCAGATGAAAAAGCATCAGCTGATACTGAAGCTGCTGAAGTATTTGCAGATGAATTCTATCAACTTATAAATAGTTAAAAGTTATCTTCAGAACAAATTTACAACGCTAATGAAATTGATCTTTTCTGGAAATATGTACCGCAAAATACTTTGGCAACCTTTATAGGAAAGGCTCCAACTCGTGCCAAAGATTCCAAAGCGACACTAACATTTAGCATGCGCGAACGCTGCAGAAACACGCAACCGTAAACTTTTGGTAATCGAAAAAAATACACGACCTCGAGCATTTAAAGGAGCTAAGAGTTTCCTGTTCTATATCGTGCGAATAAAAGTACATGGATGACACAAGTGTTAATGAGTGGGGGAAAGACAAGATGATCGTTGGTATATATCGCGAAGCGCGACGTCACCAGTTTCTCATGCTTAATGAATGGTTGGTTTCAAAATCATTTCATAACCAGGCTCTGCAGAATTTGGTTGGTTTATGATACGAGAAACAAAGTACTAAGCTATAGAAAGGATTAGCAGAAATAACTATCACTGTAGAAACACCGTAAGTTTATGTATTATGCAAACATCGATTACAAAAGTTTTAAACTTAACGAATTTATTAAAAAACGAACTTTTAACAAGATATATAAAAATAAATATACAATAAATAAATTTGATAAATACAAGAAACTTGAAGTTAAGGTTGTAACGTAATCATTGAAAAAAAAAAAAGATTGCACTTAGTTAACTATTCATTAATCCCAAGAGTTTTCTTTTAAGAATATTACACTATTAATGGTACAACAAACACATTACCTGTTCCATGAATACTGGCATTCAAAAACTCGCGAAAAACGTATCACAGAAAAAAAAAAAAAAAAACTACATGATTAACTTGAATTTCACTTCATTAAATAAATCCATGCTTTTAGCTAAGAAGGCACCTGAAAAGTTAAACCTTGAAAATACTTGTGTTTAAAGATGCCGCCCACCGCAGTTGCTCACAGGAAACAACAACTTGAAAACTTCGCCGCTGTGCCGAATTCTGAAAAACAAACATGGCACTAAAGAGCCACTCAACACTGGACGACACGCATCACACGAACGTTCCCGAATGCGAACTGGAACAACACCGAAAGAAAATGGAAAAAGGAACTAATGCACTAAATTAGAGCGATGCGAGATATTTATACACGTAGTAGATATGACATCATAGCGCAGCAGCCAATCAACTATCAGCACGACCCTGCTTTCCAGATGAAGTAATCTCGAGTTTCGCTTTTGCAAATTAAGAAGGCTGGAACAGTTCGTTCGTAACATAAACAGTGGCGGCAAATTCGAAGAGGGAAACAAAATTGCTATATCAATTAAAGTAATAAGCTAAACCTCATACACTGAGTAATTATACTTCATAATGCATTTAAATTAAAACTGCATGCAAAAGTTTGAATTATTTCAGGGAGCAGAGATGATGCAAAAAGAGTTACAATAAGCCATATTTGCAACAAATGCCCCCCACATCATCGCTTCCAACCTGAAATAAATTGAACGCCAGTATTTTTATAAAATTCAAAAACATTTTTGAATTGAATAAATTTCAACAAGGATAAATAAATGTATATGACAACACACAACTCTATTCAATTAAAAAATAATTTTTTTTCTTTTTTTCTTTCAAGAAATTTTAAGAACGATGTGCACATCTTATACCATTTTTAAAGTTCTGCCATGATACGAATACTACATAAGTTATATAAAGTCTATATAAGTATCATGATGGAAAATAATACAGACATATGTATGATCATACATTTAATACATTTACCCAGGCCCCTGGTCAGTCACACAACATTCATTCAATACAATTTTACATTATCTAATATTCATCATAATATGGCTTACAATTTTCTTAACACACAATAATACAATATAGTACACAGTCCAGTCACATTAATGTGACCATCTGTCAAAAGCCAGAATAACCACCTTTCGCAGATCGGACTGCTGCGAGACGTGCAGGAAGAGAGTCACATAGGTCCCTGAAGGTGTTCTCTGGGATGTTGAGCCATGCCGACTCTAATGCCGTGGCCAGCTGCGCTAGATTACGCGGTTGAGGATCCTGGCGCGAACAACTCGATCGAGATGGTCTCACAGATGCTCGATTGGGTTTAAGTCAGGTGAGTTTGCTGGCCAGGGGAGGACGGTAAACTCATCCTGGTGCTCTTCGAACCACGCACGTACACTGGCAGCTGTATGGCACCTCGCATTGTCCTGCTGGAAGATGCCATCATCCTGAGGAAAAACAATGCGCATGTAGGGGTGAACATGGTCCGCAAGGACAGATGCGTACTTGTATTGATCCATTGTGCCTTCCACAATGATCAGTGAACCTAGAGAATGCCAGGAAAACATTCCCCAGACCATAATGCTCCCGCCTCCAGCTTGGACCGTTCCGGCAATGGTTGCAGGGTGGTTCCTTTCAGAGGTTTCACGCCTTATACGCCAACGTCCATCTGTCCGATGGAGCATAAAACGCGATTCATCCGAAAACGCAACCTGTCGCCACTCAGTGGACGTCCAGCTGCTGTACTGGCGTGCAAATTCTAGCCTTCGCCGTCGATGAACAGCAGTCAGCATAGGTGCACGAACCAGGCGTCTGCTTCGGAGGCCCAGACGCAGCAATGTTCGCTGAATAGTACTTTGGGAGACACTTTTGGTAGCCCCTTGGTTCATTTTGGTGGTCAGTTGCTCAACGGTAGCCCGTCTATCTGCCCGAACGCATCTCCGCAACCGTCGTTCGCCTCTGTCATCTATGGCCCGTGGTGCACCACATTTGCCACGTCGCTGATTTTGGACAGTCCCATTTTGCCATGCACGGTACACTTTTACCACGGCGGCACGCGAACAGTTCACAAACTCAGCCGTTTCGGAAATGCTTCCACCCTTGGCCCGAAAGCCAATGATCATGCCCTTTTGGAAGTCGGATAAATCGCTTCGTTTCTGCATTACGCCAACGATTGAAATGTTTTCCGAAGCCCTCACACACCCTTTATATACGCTCAACTGCACTGTGCTGCCACCTGTCTTCTGTGATTGGTTATTTAACTCTGACATGGAAAGTACGTGGTGGTCACATTAATGTGACTGGACTGTGTATGTTTCAATGGTAAAGCCTCAAAAAGTCAAAACAAAACTCTTAATTTAAATTTGAATACTAAAAAAAAATTCATAAGAAAATTGCTCCACAAAATCTTATTAAGTTATGTTTAGTCAAGGGTTTTGTCATGGGATCAACCAGATTGTCTTTGCTTGGAACATATTTTAGATAAAAAATTTCTTTATTCAGTAAATCACGAGTAAATAGCTTTACATCTATACGTTTGTCCTTGAGTTCTATATGGGCAATTTCGTAAAACTTATAGCGGCCATATTATCCGCAAATAATATAGGTTTTGAAATGTAATTACTTGTAATTTTAAACTGAATGCATTCATCTAAAATGTTTCTAAACCAAACCAATTCTTTGACTGACTCAGTCATGGAAATGAATTCAGCCTCCATAGTAGACAAACTCACCCTTTTTCTTTAAATGAACTCCAAGATACAGGCGATTCTCCCAATAAAGCTATTTGTCCCCCTATGAACACCATATCATCTCTGCTTGAAGCAAAGTCTGAATCCGAATATATATTGAGTTTAAGTTCATTGCATACTAGTTTGATTTTATGGTGTCTGGTATTTGAAAAGTATCCTAGAAGTTTAAGTAACCCTTCCCAATGAATTTTACCAGGATTACTTTGAAACTGAGAAAATATATTAACAGCATAGGCTATATCGGGACGAGTACGATTACAAAGAAACGAGAGGCATTCTAAAACATTTCTATAAGGATAATTTGTCATCTCAGTCGTTTCTACTAGTGTGCTGGGACTTTGGGACTATGAGTATTTCACACCTTTAACGATTCAGAGGGAGGTAATTTGTATTTTGAGACTTGAAACGGTTAGCTATGTCTTCTATATATAATTGCTGATGAATTAGGACACTATTGTTCTCATACTCAAATTCTACGCCCAAAAGTTTTCTTGTTTTACCCAAGATTTTCAAATCAAATATGAACTTTGAATTTTTAATATCGTTTTAGCCTGAACTTCACTTTTTCCCAACACAGCAATGTCATCAACGTAAACCAACAAAATGATAAAATCTTTAAATCGATAGACATAATTACACCAATTAAACTTGATAAACTCTAGGTTACAAAGTGTTTTATCTAACTCGAAGTACCACAATCGCCCACTCTGATGCAGACCATACAAGGCCCTATCTAAACGACACACGAAAGCTTCTTCATCTCCCTCTACAAAACCCTGAGGCTGACACATGTAAATATCCTCAGACAATGGAGCATAAAGATAGGCACTTTTCACGTCACACTGTATGTTTGTCCATCCAAGATGTACAACTAGGAAAGAGAAAAAAAGCCTTATTGCTGAAAAGTTGATTACAGGAGAGTAGGTTTCATCATACGTATCGTATTTCATTTGCCGATAACCTTGAGCGACCAATACTTGTGTTTAATGAACTTGTGTTTTCAAATTCGTCACGTTTAATGTTGAAGATTCACTTGGAACCCAGTGGAGTCTTGTCTTCAGGAAGTGGAACAAGATGCCATACCTTATGTTTTCGCATGTTGGCCATTTTCTCTTCTATCGCCTCTATCCATTTATCCTTTTCTGCGGATTTTATTGCTTGATTATAAGTGTTCGGAATTGAAATCTCTAGTCAGCTGTCTTGGGTATATGACGTTGAAAGGGTGCCGGTTGGGTCGATTTCACCACTATAAGTATTGCTTCCCTTGAAATCACACAAAGTAGGATCATATTGAATATTATTCTCAGTGCAATATTTTTCCACATCGTTTGGTGATCGTAGTCTTTAGTTAGACCCCTTCTTAAAATAGTACACATCCGTACGAGTGCCGTCTGGCCGTGGAACAGGTTTACGAAGCCAAGTTACCTGTCTCAATGTGGATTGAACGCCAGTGCTAGGCATAGATGAGGGTGGACTGGTATCAATTCTTTTGTCTGTCTCAGTCTTTTGTCTGTCTAACTGGAGTATCAATAGAGTGGAACTCAACCCTCTCTTCAGATTCCAAATCAGGAAGGGTGCCCAGTGCAGTTCCATTGCGACTTCCCTGCACTCTAACTGACTCTTTAAAAGTAGCGTTTAGGGTTTCTACTACCTTTTGTTCATTTTCCAACCAAATTTTGTACCCTCTTGTTCTTACATTGTATCCAATTAATCGGCCATTCGTTGCCTTCGGATCAAGTTTAGAGTTTCTTTTAGTTTTTGGAATTCCCACATAGGTAACCGTTCCGAATGCCTTAAGGTGAAGCACTGAGGGTTTTCGTTAAGTATACATTTCAAATGGGCTTTTATCTTGACCTTTATGACAAATTCTGTTAAACGAATATGCAAAATATATCAGTGCATCCGACTAAAATCCAGGACTTATACCGCTATCATATAAAATTGCACTTATATTGTTGAGAGCTGTTTGATTAAATCTCTCACAAACTCTATTTTGTTCTGGAGTTTACGTATCTGTAAATTCTTGTCTTACTCCATATTTGTTACAGTACGCCCTGAATTGTTCATTGTCATATTCTCGCCCATTGTCAGTTCTAAAATATTTCAACTTAAGGTTCAGAGATCTTTCAGCACGTGCTGTATGCCTTTGAAAGACTTCAAATACCTGGTTTTTCTCTACAGTGGGGTACACTACCACATAACGAGAATATTCATAAATTAAGGAGACGAAATAACATTCACCATTTCTAACTGGGATGTTAATAGGTTCCCATACGCCAGAAAAAATCCTTTCAAGAGGTTTTTTCACTTGAACACCCTCTAAGAGTCTGTAGGAAATTCGTCTTTGCTTATTGATTTGGCAATGTTCGCAAAAAGAATTAGGTAAGTGCTTTAAAATAGGAAGACCTCAAACTAAATGTCTTTTACTAGTCCTGACAATAGCACCATAATTTATATGACCAAACCGACCATGCCATAATTCAGTATTCTTGTGTTCAACTATGGATGCCTCGAATTTCACAGATTTGCCCCCTTTTCTCACTATTTTCGGAAATACGTGATAATTACCCCCTATCAACTTAGCCTTAAAAATAGTCTCATCATCATCATCATCAGCAATTTCAATTTGCCCATTTGGTAAAAGTTTACAATTGGGTGCCCCTTGTTTTTTGGTGATTTTTTTTGGCTCCAAGATCGGCACCAGGAAGGCACAATTTCAAGATGGCCGCTACACAAAACCAAAATAAGAAGTCAAAGAATTTCACAGTCTCCGTGTCCATGTACACATTGACCTATTTTCACTTAAAAAAACATCAGAGAATTGTACAAACTTAGTCATTGTACATTGCCTCGACTTTGTTCATGTGTACATCGATTTATTTTCACTTAAAAAAAGTCAAGAAGCTAAAAACATGTTAAAACTCTCATGGTAACCGGAAATGGAGTTTCATCGCCAAAACTGAACAAAATTTTTCCTCAATCGAAAGGGCACCCAATTCTACACTAGAGCCGCCCATTTTTACAAAAAATCTTGCTCCATTGATACCCATCTTAGGTCCAGATATTAAATTTCGTCTCAGATCAGGTGAGTATAAAACATCCTTAAACAAAATAATTTCAGTCCTAAATTTCATATTAATAGTGCCTTTCCCATGAATTGGAAAAGTTGCCCCATCAACAGCTACTAGTATGTTCTCATTTTTAACCGGAGAAAAAGTATTGTATAATTCACGATTTTAACAAAAATGATGAGATGCGGCAGTATCAAAGATCCAACTGTCATCCTTTTCCTCCAAGTTGTTAACATTAGCTTGAGCTATGAAAAAGGACTTAGGATGGGAATTATATTTACTTTTACATAACTTGGATTTAGACTTACGTTCAGAGTATGTTTTATTACTACTAGATACAGCAGAGGAATCAGAAGAAGCAGGTAAGGGTGATCTGGAAAAATTACCTTTTATTCTACAGTACTTATTATTCTACAGTACCTTTTATTCTACAGTTTCTTTTACATATGACCTTCACGGCCACATTTATAACACTTAAACCCTTTTTTCTGCTTAAATTTAGGTTCAAAGTAAGTACTTTGAACTTCTATAGTTTTGTTAGAATTTCCCTATCTACATCCCTTAAATTAAGACGTGTTTCCTCTGCAATAATTTCGAGTTCAACATTTTTAAATATAAATTTTCATCTGACCATCTTAAAATTCTCTGAATCGTATTTTTCTGGAAGAAACCTAAGAAATTGGAAACATATATAGACATCTCTTACATCTTGATTAATATCAGCCAGTTGTTCAGTAATACGTTTTAATCAGAATGAAAAGAGACTAGTGCTTTCATTTGGCTTAATTTTACAGTTTAAGAACTCTGAAAACAAGGACATGTGTCTAGTTCGATAATCTGGCTGGAAAAATTTAGCAAGTATATCCCATGCAACTACAGAATCATCTACTTCACGTATTATGTTTCTATATTCAAGGTTTACATTCATATTAATTAATGATAATGCCAAACAACTTCTATTCTGATAGTCGGCAACAATTTCTTTTGTAATACCTTTAACTTCATTTCATTCGAGACTTTTTCAATACCTTTAAACAGAAGCCAAGCATTTTTCTCATTTAAAACAAATTTCATATCTTTAGACCATGTAAAGTAATTATATGCATCAAGTTTAGCAATATTGTGCATAACATTAATGGTAGCCATATTTGAAATTCAATAAAACCGCCCCCAGTCTCTTAAGTCCTCAATTAATTTAAATTTTAAAAATCTGCACTAAGTAGAACTTAGGGACAGGGCCCATAACCAAAATGATACGAGAATCAAAGTTTAAGTATTAAGCTATAGAAAGCATTTAAAGGATTAAAACACCCTAAGTTTATGTATTATGTAGACATCGATGACAAAAGTTTTAAACTTAACGATATTATTAAAAAGGAACATTTAACAATATATATAAAACTAAATATACAATAAATAAATTTGATGACAACAAGAACCTTGAAGTTAAGACGTTTAATGGGTTAATATGAGTCTGTCATACCCAACAAACAAGATTTACATTGAATTTTTATTCGAAAATGTGAACACCGACCGCTAGAGGGCAGTATTCGCAAGCGTAGAGGGGAAGAAAGAAAGGATGTCTGAAGAGATATTACTATGACTTCTATACACTCACTTCCAAAAGTTAAGCACGAAGATGTAAAATGGAAAAAAAATCAACAAATACTGCTTTGATTGGCACAAAATTCGGCGGGAAAGTAGCATATATATTTATGCATAAAACAAAATCAATAATTATATACAAAAATGAAAACAATATTAAACTTTTCTAAGTTATCAGATAATGACATACTGGAGACTTAAACAGAATTATGTATAAAGTGAAAAAAAAACAGCATAAAATGAAAAAAGACTTTAATAGGGTATGTGATTCCCCTTCATCCGTATACAAAGTTTACACCTTATGACCATGCTTTCAATTAGGTGGTCAACCACCGAAGAATTAAGGAATCGCAATTCTTCTTGTAGAGCAGTTTCCAGCTCAATAAAAGTGGCTGGAGGTGGGGAAACGTGAAGATACAGCACGGCCGAAAACATGCCAAAGATTTTCAATGGGATTAAGGTCGGTCGAATATGCTGGCCACGCCATACGCGCAATCCCTTCACTCTCCAGGTAGTCATCGACGATGTAAGCTCTATGGGGACGTGCGTTGTCCATTAAAACAAAATTAGGGCCAACTGCTGCAGCGTACAATCTCACACTGGGTTCTAGAACTTCATCTCGATACCGTCTCGTAGCCGTCAAAGAACCCCGTTTAAAGATGTGCAGGTCGGTGCGATATCCTAATGAAATCCCTGCCCACACCATAATGCTACCGCCTCGGAATCCGTGTTGTTCGGTGATGTTTTGGGACTGATTGCGTGTTCGTTGTTCACTCCATATCCTTATACGCTTGTCATCTGGCTGCAGAGCAAATCTTGACTCATAAGTAAACATGACATTGCCCCAGTCAGACACATTCCAATTGACATGTTCCCGGCACCACTGTAAACGTGCCCCTCTTGATTGGACGGATAGAGGAACACAAACTCGAGGTACCCTGGCGTACAGTCCACTCATATGTAATCTTCGGCGTACAGTAGCTGCAGATATCGCCTTACCAATGAACGCTGTAACCATACATGTTACACGTGTGGAGGTCGCTCTGCGATTCCGCTTGGTTACAATAGCAATATATCGATCTTCCGCGGGGGGTTGTAACCCTTGGGCGACCGGCTACGGGTCTTCGGACAACTGTCTGTGTGGTTTGGAATTGTTTCCATAAACGTGAAATTACAGAATGATGAACGCCGAAGAAAAGAGCAACATCTGTAATCGACTGTCCTGCTTCAATGCGCCTCACAGCACGCCAGGGCTCAGAATCTTCCATTTGTCTTCTGGAAGTCATAGAAACACGTATGTCTTGAAAACAAATTGTACGAAAGTTATCAGCACTTACAATGAACTTCTGTAATCCTTCACAAAGCTGGCTTCTTATAAGACTGCCTTTTTTGGATATTTCTTGACATGAAAGCGCGATTGGCTGTTACCTAACATATTTGCATACTTCCATCTACCTCTGCAGCGAATTGCATCCTCTTCAATTCTGATTGGCTTCCGGAAATTAGCATTTCCCTCTCCGTGCTTAACTTTTGGAAGTGAGTGTATTTAAGAGCATGGTCAAATAACGTACGATGTTCAAAATCCCTTCTGTTCGCCACAATGCATGCTCTACAGCGTCGATGCATGGATGCGTGGACACTTTCAAAATTGGCAGGTGTGTCACGGACACATGCTGCCGTAGAAGATCCTGGCGACCAATGCCCGATGTTTCTGTCATCTCATACACCACACTTCATGTATCCTCACATGGAGGTCAGGGCAGAATATAGTGGTGGCCATACGACTGATCCGCCTCTACCAATTCAGTGATCAGGATATGTCCTATCGAAGTATTCCCGCACAATGCTGCTAAAATGTGCAGGTGCTACATCAGGCTGAAACCAGATGTTTCATCGTGTAGCTGCTAGAACATCGACCATCGGATCCGGCAACACTCCTTCGAAGAAATGTCACATAAAATATCCGTAAACTGTGTTAGCAAACCGATTCGTCTTTCTCCTGTAACGTTCTCGCCTGAAATGGTCCCATTTCCCACTCTCGATATGCCTGCGAACATTTCCCTCTAGCGCTCGCCGTTCGTGTTTTCTGACACAAGTTCGGGTAAATGTTTTTTGTCGCGGTGTGACAGACTAGCAAACTAAGTTTGGCAACGACCGTTTGAGACACCTTGTATATATATGAAATAATGAAAACAAACTCAGAAGTACTGACGAGCAGGAATTATAATGGCGTAGAAGTGTTGATCCATAATGAATAGGAAATTGGAGGCGAAGACAGATTAAATCTTCATTTTTTATTTCAGCTTGCTGTGATCCACAATCAAGTTGGCACATTAAATGTGCCTATACCGAAAAGCTTACATTTTAGATTAATTTTCAGTAAGATAGAAGGAGCAGACAGATAGCAATGCAGCTAGGCCAAAGCGTTGAAAGCAAGTGCGTTATGCTCAGGGTGAAATTTTAATTCAGACTGAGTTAGTTTTGATTCTCAATGCATTTTGATTGGATAGTTAATATTTCTATAAAATTACTATTGGCTGTTTGAGTTTCAGTTCCATTTACATCACCAGAATTATGTAAGAGTCATATGATATGGATTAAACTAGAAATGACACAGTGCTAGAGCGGTTACTATTTTTAGAATTGAGAAGGGAAATTTGCGTTGCTAATTTAACTTTTACATAGTCTTTATTTTTCTTACATATCCCCCTTCAAGGAGAAAAATGCGTAGCGACAGAGAAGCCTTTTTAAAGGAAAAGCGCTAAAGCAAATGAAGAGAAATAATTTGAAAAAAAAATCCTATTTTGCAATTATGTAAGTAATTATTTTGACCAAAATAATTACTTACATAATTGCAAAATATGAACTTATATAATTCTTTAGAATTGTTTAGATAATATTTTAAAGTCCTTGAAAAATTTTCAGTCCAAAAGTTTTTGTATTTTGCTTTCCACGTAATTAGATTTCTTCAGGGAAGGCTTTGCAAAGCTTTGAAGACACTATCACAATAGAAAAAATTCTGCACACATATTACTTATTTTGAATAATCACAAAAAATTAAAATTTTTCAAAACATAATTAATTTTTCCTTATTATTAACTTATAGTTTAAAATCACACATTTTATAACAGTATTACTAAAATTGGTTTTTACTCTTATCTTTCATTTGCAATTTCTGATTTTACCATACTGAAAAACCTCGCAAATACTTCTAAACAAACATATCCATCATTAGGGCTATCCTCTCGAGCTAACCAGTATGCTCTACACTGGTGGCTCAGGGTGCCTAGGCAGTTACTTGAAAAAGCCTCCGTTCCTTAGATAAGGTAACTGGCCTTTGAGAACTGCACTAATACATTCCATAATAAAAAAGTATAATAATAATAGTATAAATACACTCAATCACATAAAATGAGAGCCTTCAACATTATCTTATATGAAGGAGGTAAAAGGAACAACTGTACAGAGGTAGTAACAAGCCTCTGTTTCGGATCCAGTACTCCCTCAACATACTCCATATATTCACCCATAAATTTTAACATGCTTTAACAATAATTTCATATTTCTCATCTGTACTAATTTCACTTATTTTTTATATTCACTTCATTTTTAGAAAAAAATTCTTATTCAAAATTTACAACACAAATTCCAAAATATAATTATTTAACAGCTTTCCCTAAAAATAATTAGAAATCTTCTTTACTTACTTCCCTAAATTATAAGAATTCGAATTTTTAATACCATTTTTCATAAAACAATACTATGCGTTTAAGAAAAAGAAACCTGTATTCAGATTTTCAATATAATAATAATGATTAGTAATTTCAATATGTTTTTTTTAGATGCAAATAAAACCTTTTTTTAAAAAAAAAAAAAAAAAAAAAAGTCCACAGACGTGGAAATGAGTCGATGAATAAATCGTGCAAGAAAAATCATTCTCATTTTTCAATTCAGATTGGACGAGGGCACAATGAATTTTCAGATCACTAAAATTTTTTCACATTTGAAAAACAACATATTTGAAGATTTTGTAGCACACCTGAATACATTTTTTTTCAAGCACACACTAGAATTTCGACGAAAAGCACAGCACAGCATTAGAAGTATCCAGAAGTCGTCACACTACGGCCTTGACTTACTTTTACGGAGTTAAAAGTAAATTACTCTTTTCATTCATTAGCTAAGCACACCGTTTTCGCAGTCATTTGAATTTGTTGATATCCAAATGGGCAAACATTCGCACAACACCTAAAGATCTTACCAGACGTCATCACCGTTGTAGCTATCGATGAACACACGGCATTAAATCAAATTTCTAATTTTTATTTTCGCAGTCATTTTTTTTTCAGGTACTTTTTCCATTGGGGTTAGCAGCATAGATTGATCCTCGTCGACTCAATTGAAATAATTAAAGCAAACTCAGAAGTTTTATAGAAGAAGGGTGATGTAATTAGCTCGCCAGAGTATATATCTTACATATTAGTCATAATAAAAACAAACTTAGAATTAATGCCAGCGGAATTTGAATGGCGTAGAAGTGTTGATCCATAATGAATAGGAAATTGGAAGCGAAGGCAGATTAAATCTTCATTTTTTATTTCAGCTTGTTGTGGCCACAATCAAGTTGGCACATTAATTGTGCCTATACCGAAAAGCAATTCAGACTGAGTTAGTTTTGGTTCTCAGTGCATTTTGATTGGATAGTTAATATTGCTATAGAATTACTATTGTCTGTACGAGTTTTAGTTCCATTTACATCCCCAGACTTATGTAAAAGTCACATGACATGGATTAAACTAGAAATGACGCAGTGCAGAGACAGGTTACTACGTACTTTTAGGATTGAGAAGGGAAATTTACATTGCTAATTTAATCTTTTACATATTTTTTTATTTTTCTTACATATATACATACTGAATAGTGTAAAATAATTAATCTTTCAGTCTTACTGGAAAGACGTCATCACTGAATGAAAAACTGTCCGAATAAACTGCAGAATCCAGTCTGAATCATCTAGAATTGAACAACTAGAATTCGCTAGATTCCAATACTTATTTGAAGTTACTTGTGTTTCTATCTCAGTATTGTTTTGAAGCAAATTAACTAAATTCTGTGAGTTTTATTCTTGAGTTTTCAACAATAAGTTATATACACTAGATATTTCAAAAGACATTTCAAATGGTCGGTTGATATGGAAAAAGTTTCTGACATCCTTCAGATACTTTCGACAGCAGAGTTTTGATGGATGCGCTATGATAGCAATTCGAAGAAAACTTTGCTTTCAGGATTACCAAACTCATGGAAGATGGCAGAAACTCGGAAATAAAAGATTGATGCTGCTTATTCTCTTCAATGTATCCTTACCGAAACCTCCGCTCCTACCGAAACAAAAAATTGATGCTGCTTATTCTTCCTGAATGTACCCATATCTTTCAAATTTTGTGGACACATTCAGATAAGCTGAGACGTAGTCAGTGTATCTAATTTACAATAGCAAAAATCTCCGTTAATGAACTTAAACCTTTTAGTGCGTCTTTAATGTGGATGAGCAGCAAAAATAAAATAAAGTGTCTAACGCGGTAAAAAGCTTATCTATGAAGATGAAGTCTATTACATCGTATGGTGCATTTTCCTCCCATCCCTTTCAGATTTTCAAGTAATTGTGTAATGAAAATGTAAATAATCTAATTATCTAGTTTTCTAATTGACGAAATAAAACTCGAATTGTTGTTAGTCTAACTCATGTTAGATTAAGTGTATATTCATCTTATAAAATGTTTTCCTATACCACCTGGGCTATCTGTACTAATAAACCATATTAAATTTTGAACGAGCTTTTTTGGGCGATCCTTAGAATCTTAATCGTTTCAGGGCCTACCAGCGATCTTGCGGTAAACTGACTGAACACTGGTAGTTCGATCTGGGCTTGAATCTCGGAGAAAGGGGTGGTTCTATGACTGGTTTTCGTGGTTTTCCCCGTCTGAAACGTGGATAAGAGCCAGTTTCCTGTAAAAAACCCTCCACGAAGGCCTCCTTCCCATAGGTCTTACTTTGCCTTAATCAATTTACCTTTACCCGAACAATTTCAGACTTCAACTTTATTTTTTTTTTATTTACTTTGTAAAGTTCTACTGTCTTTCGGTTGTGTAGAATCTTGAGAAATAGTGATTGCACTGAAGGAGGGTTAAAACAGTCCTTTATTAAACTCTTTAAATTATTTACAATGCGTCAACTTGACGCTAACATACTACTACGCCTCAACTTGGTCGGTAACTGAAACAGTAGAATCAAACTTAAAATAGGAGATATTCAAAAGTAGTAGAATTAAACTACAGGGCTCATACAATCCTGTACCCTACAGCGCGTAGATGAATCTAGTGGCAGCAAGATAATAGCGATTAAGCCATGTCTAACCAGCAGTAACTGCTAAGCGGAAGCTTGCGTATAAGCACGCACGGCAATTTCCCAGACTCTCTCTCTCTACTGGAACGTCGATATTTAACTTATTCTCCCACTGGCAGAATTTGCATTTCTTATGCGCACTACCCAATTTAAATATTCTTGCACTGACAATTAGGCGAATGAAGGCTTATAGGAAAGTAACTTAAAATTAAATTTAACTGGTTATTTAAAATAAATATAAATCCCTACATTTGTCCATGCCAGAATTTAACAGACTTGGATAAAGATCTTTAAAGCCCTGTTACAAACTGATAAATTCTACAACTAACAAGATGTTACATTCAAAATACTAAAATTTAACTTATACAAGAAGAAAATTTTGTCATCATCATAGTTCTGCTGGACATCCTTTCTCATCTTTGAACTGGGCGTCAGTCAACTCCACTTATGAATACATGATTCTAAATAACATTTTAAATTCACAATACAGGCTTTATTAAGGTCTAACCTTTTTGCATTTAGCGTAGCTTTCTCAGCTTTTCCGAACATTTCTGTTTTTCATGCCACAATTATTCAATTGACATTCATGCTTAAATTTTAAACTTTAATATCCTTTTGGCTCTCCACAATGTGTGGTGTGAAACCGCAAGTACACTGCTCGACATTGAAAATACCACACCAAGAAGGAATGGTCAGAAAGTGACGAAATTTGGAAAAAAGACAGAGACAGCAAGCAGTAATAAGTGATTTTTATTTCAAAATGATAGTCAGAATACAGAGCGAGAACAGCGTCGACTCAGTAGGATGTAGGACCACCGCAGACAGCGATGCACGAAGTAACACGTCTAGGCATAGAGCCAATAAGAGTACGGATGGTATCCTGAGGGATGGCTCTCCATTCCCTTTCAACCATTTGCCACAGTTCGTCTTCTGAACGAGGCAGGGGCAGAGTCTGCAAACGGTGTCCAATCACATCCCACACATGTTCGATTGGTGACAGGTCAGGAGAGTACGGTTGCCGGGGAAGCATCTGTATACCTTGCAGAGCATAGCACTGTGTGGTCGGGCGTTATCTTGCTGAAAAATTGCATTAGGCGGTCCCTGAAGGTAGGGGATTGCCACCGGCCGCAGTACATTATCCAAATATCGTTGGGCCGTCATAGTGCCCTGAATACGAACTAGAGGTGACCTGGAATCGTAGGCAATAGCGCCTCAAACCATTATGCCCGTTGTCGCGCGGTGGGGCGTTCCACAATTACTGCCGGATTAGATCTGTCTCCACATCGACACCACACACGTATGCGGCGACTGTCACTGGATAAACAGAAGCGTGACTCATCTGAGAAACACGATGTTTCGCCATTCTGTCATCCACATCTCTCCAGTCCGGCGCCATTCTAAACGTTGGCGTCTATGCTGTGGGGTCAATGGCAGTCTTCTTAACGGATGCCGTGAGTGCAGACCACGTTCAACCAATCGACGGGAAACGGTTCTGGTCGACACGGGAACATCCAGGGTATCTTGCACATGCTGCAGATCCGCGGTACAAGTGACTTGCGGGACCGCCACAGCTTGTCGGCAGATGCGTCGATCCTCGCGTGCTGACGTCATTCTGGCTGCACCTGCACCCCTCCTTCTTCCCACATTTCCTTGTTCCAACCATGTTCGCCATAGCCGATGCACTGTTCTCACATCCATGTGGGCATCAGCTGCGATTTGACGTAAGGACCAACCCGCCCTTCTCAGTCCGATCATCTTACCCCTCGTAAAATCGCCTATCTGCTGGAAGTGCCTTCGTTGACGGCGGCCTGGCATTCTCTCCTATTACACGTATCCTCCGGGACAAAAGCCAACTTTCTTCGATAATATGTCAGGCAGAAATAAGGACACAAATATTGCCCATTCTGCACGTTCCTTCCCTTATATCTTACTTCACGTGCGTCGGAGAGCTGCGCATTTCACATCATTCGCATAACTCAGTGACGTGCGTCTACTCTAAAATTTGCATGAATTTCTGACCACTCCTTCTTGATGTTACATTTTCAATGTCGAGCAGTGTATACTATGTTATAATGGACAAAATTTCCACCTAAACGCACATCGACTGTTAGCGCATAACAACCTTCTTAGACACATAGTAAATTTATTTCTAAGTTCTCCATGAGCTAATAAACATGAAAATTAACTAGAGTGTCGGTGGAGAGCCCTACAAAACACATGCATACCAAATATTTTCTACATTCCTCTTAAACGCATGCAAGCTTTCTCTCAAAATCGCATGATTTGATTTACTGCAAAGGCCCTTATTTTCGCGAAAATGAATATATCGGTGATTTCGCGAATTTTATATGAACAGAACTGAAAGTTGAAAAGTTTCAAAAAGTAAAGTTGAGAAAGTTGAAAAATTCCAAAAGTACATCTTTTGCATCATATTATTCTAGTTTTTGTGCCCGCTTCCTCCACAAGAGAGCTCCAACCTTTGGACTGTAAATGACGAGTTCAAGCGTTAAATTTTGGGTAAGTGAAAAATTTCTGATTTTTTATTATTATTTGAGATGGAAAAAAAAGTATTTCGCGAGGCTTAAATTTTCGCGATTACGACGGGCTCGCGAAAATGGCGAAAATTAAAGCCTCGCGAAAATAAGTTCCTTTACACTAATTAAAATTTCTCTTGAGCAAACTCAATTGACTACATTAAACTTTAAATGCATTAATTTTTTTGAAGTTTTAGCATTATATACATATTATGTATGCTCTTTTGAGCTTTAAACTTTCATTAAAATTATCATTTACTTTAACACAACAGATATTTCAACGTTTTACAAACAAATACGTTTAAGACAAAAGAGAATAAAAGGAAAATTTTACTTGAATGACTCTTTTTCTTCGCCAAAAGTGTGAACCTAAAAAAATTTTTCATTAACACGTACTAATACGAAGCTGCTTGTATTAAGTCAGATCTTTTGGCGAGTGAACGTAAATAGTCTTTCGACAAACAAAACCGAACTACTAGTTCATGACTTTAAAATAACAATTCTATAATACACTATACTTTGTGCTTTCGCCAAATAAAGCTGAAATAACTTTAACCCTCAATCGAACAATAGCTTTTGTCATATAACTTCGTATTTAAAACATTTTCATGCACCTTTACATAACAGAAAAGATTTACAGAAAAATTCACTTATCTTTGTTTTTTTTTAAGCTTGGTATTCGGCCATTCGTTTCTGTGCACGCCATCTGGTTCATAAATGAGACTTTCTGTCTCTCCTTCCCGTCCCCTGGTGGGAAATGGCTTTCCCTTTTTTCACCCCTGATGAGTGGTCTTTTAAGATGTCCTGGCGGTATGTCTTGTCTTTTCCTTTTACTGCCGGCAAACTGGTTCTTTGTACATCGGTATTCGAATACGCTTGCCTGTAAACTCCAGGTTGTTTCGATCTTTGCTCTGTGCCTTCAACTTCGGCAGGCCTCTTCTTCATTTTATCGACAAGTGGTCTTGTTTGTAGTGATCTTTCTGCGCGCCACCTCCTTGATGTATCCTGGCACTGTCTGCTGCGAGATCTTGTCATGACACGGCGATGCTTGTTTCTAGCCGGAACGTTTCTTTCACCTTTGAATTTTTTCTTCGTTGGATCTTCCACTCCTTGGGGGGGGGGTTCTTTTCTTCTGAATTCTTCTGCTGGTTTGGGAACTTGTAGTTTCTTTGGTTCTTTGCTTTTTCGCGGGTGGTGAAAGTTGTAGTGCGGTCAGAATTGCCCCTGGGGAAGCCGCCTCTTCTGACTCGGAAGCCTGCAAGAAATCATGTAAGACATCGAAATCTTTACGACCGTAGTATTTCTTCAATTCATCCGGAATAGCCTTTATTCTTTCTCCCGACTCTGTTTTTAAGTAGATCACAGCCCCAACGATCTGCTATACTACATAAGGTCCTTCAAATTTATGGACGAATTTTGATACGACGTTTTCAGGTGCACTAGACAAAGTAAATTTTTTTTTCAACACCTTATCCCCCACTTTAAAATCTGATTCGCGGCGTTTCCTATCATAATAGAGTTTCTGCCGCTTTCTTGCTACATCAGAATTTTTCAAAGCTTCATCAATCAGCTTTTGAATATTTGCCGGTTTAAATTCTGGTTCTCGCTCTTGAACAAAAAAAGTTTGTCTAAAGGAGTCGGCATCTTCCTACCCAGAAATAATTCAGCGGGCGTTTTACCCGTTGTATTAATCTCGGCAGTTCTGAAAGCATAGGCTAATTAATTAACGCAGCCATCTTAGCGTTTATGATAATTTTTAACGTAACTTCTCATTATTTTAACAATGTTTTTATTAACTCTTTCCGCGATGTTTGCTTGTGGTCTGTACGGGACCATTTTCATATGCCGTATGTCAAGCCCTTTACACCGGTTCTCAAACATTTTACTAACAAGTTGCTTACCATTATCGCTTATTACTTTTAACGGTGCACCATATTTTAAAATATACTTATGTAAGAACGCATCTGCAACTATTTTAGCTGACGCTCGCTTTATAGGAATCATTTCTACCCACTTAGAAAAATGGGGTGCAATCACCAAAAGATATCGGTTTCCATTTAATTCGCTTTGGGGAAAAGGGCCAAGAAGGTATATTCCGAGAATCTCGTTAGGAAAAGTCGCGCGAATACTATTTAGATACCCGGCCGGGCTATAATTAACGTCATCAATTAACTGACATAACTTACAGGACCTGACATACGCTGTTATTATCTTCTGTAGTTGTGGAAAATACACCGCTTTGCATAATATACGCACTATTTTCATCACCCCTAAATGACCGGCTGTGGGGCTGTCATGAAGTTCCTGCAAAATACTCAACCGTAGTGTGGCGGGGATGGCTGGTTTCAGTTCGTAGTTTTCATTTGTTGATTTAGTATAGAACAGATTATCTATGATCTAGTAATTTCGAGCTCTATCTCATATTGCAGCAAGATCTGCATGTTCAAAATTATCTGGATCCATTAAATAAGCATAGATATTACCGAATTCTGGATCCTTCGGCAATTCAGCTATAACTGTTTCTCGAGAATCTAAAACTTTAGAAGTTAACACAGCACATTTTATTTGATCGCCATTTTCATCCAGTTTAATTCCTGACAAGGAGTCGGCCACTGTATTTTCCTTGCCGGGAGTGTGCTTAATTATTAAGTTGTATTTTTGTAACTTTAAGGCCCATCTAATTAATCTAGGAGTCTAATTCTTTCCAGAATATAATCTGCCTACGGCCGCATGATCAGAGTAGATTGTAACTGGGGCCAAAGAAGACCCTAAACTTCTGAACTGCCATTTACTGCTAACGTTTCCCTTTCTGTCGCTGTATAGTTCCTGACCTAGGGTCTTGCTAAGAAATGCCAAGGGCTGCCCTTTTTGAGTTAAAACTGCACCCACGGCGTAATCTCAAATATCTGCCGCGATCTTTAAGTTCTCGTCCTCTTCTGGGAATTTTAACACTGGGGCATCAATTACAGTTGTTTTCAATTTTTTGAAAGCGGTGTTTGCTTCCGCTGTCCGTGCAAACTTGAATTTCTTTCATTTTAACACTAACAAAGGTAACAATTTCGGCAAAATTTTGGATAAACGAGCGATAATACACTGGTGAAATAAATTAAGAGAATTTTCATATTTGATCTACGATCTCCAGAATTATTGGACAGATTTTAATCAAATTTGGTGTGAATATTGGTTGATATAATATAAACAAGAAAAACATTCAAAAGTTATAACAGACACACATGTTAGTGTGTTACGCTTATGGGAGTCTGAAGGTCTGAAACAGCGGTTGAAGAAGACACAAAAGAAATGGTTTAATAGGGGGTATGGTCCCCTCTTACAGCCATAGAGGCCTCGCAGCGTGATGTCATACTGGAAATAAGGCAGTTTATCAGTGCCTGTGGCAATTGGCCCCACGCATTCAGCAACTCTGTTTTCAGTTCTTGGATGGTTCTCGGAGGGGGTTGCAAGTTGCAATTGCCCTCCACAGACCGTCCCAGACATACTCTATAGGGTTGAGGTCTGGAGACCTGGCTGGCCAATCCATCCGGCGAATATCCTCATTCTCGAGAAATTCGTCGACCAGAAGAGCTCTTTGTGCCCTCGCGTTATCGTCTTGTGAGATGAACTCGGGGCCCAATGCGCCCCGGAAAAGGGGAACATAGGGCTCCAAGACCTCATCCCTATGCCTCACACGAGTCACAGAGCGCCTCTGTCAAAGATGTGGAGTGACATGCATTCAACATGAAGCCTGCCCAGACCATTACACTGCCACCGAAATAATTGTTCATTTCAAGGACAATGGAGGGTAGATAGCGGGTCCTTGGCTCTCTCCATATGAAAGTACTGCGAGAATCGGTGTTTAGGCTAAAACGGGAATTATCGGTGAATAGAACGGTCGCCCATTGCTCCTTACTCCAATCACTATGCTGCCTGCACCATGCTAATCGGACTCTCCTGTCCGTAGACATGAGCGAGACGCAAACAGCCGGTCTTCTGAAAAACAACCCTCTCTCATTCAGTCTTTTGGAAACAGTCACCCTTGTTACACGGGTTCCTGTGGCTGCATACAGGTCCCGAGAGAACTGAGAAGCTGCAGCCCCTTTGTTACGCCTCACTAAAATGGACAAATAGAGATCTCTGACCGTCGTGGCTCTTGGACGACCGTGCCCAGGCATTCTCTCGATGGATCCAGTATCCTAGAACTGTTTCCATAGGTTACACACAACGCTGAGCGTTAAATTAAACTCTCTGCATATCTTGACTTGCGATATGCCTGCCTATAGCCTCCCCAGAATTCGCCACCTCATTCCATCATCTAAACGTTGGTGGTTACTCATTTTTACTCTTCAGATGTGAATTTAACCGATTGTTGCAAGATAGCTCCAAGAAATTCGCCGCGGTGTGCTAGCGAACGCAATTCGTCTTACGTTCCACGCCCTTATAAAGCTTGTTTTTCTGCTGGCTCCGCCTACACAAAGTGTACGCATATGTATTTGCCGTACAAGATTTGCATTTTTATCTAGAGGCAGTGGTTTTTCCTTCAATTCAGTCATTTCATGCAATTCTATAAAATACGGAAATTATGTTATTTCACCAGTGTATGAGCCCATGTCAATAAAAGATGAAAGTTTTTTCGCAGTATTTGGCAGAGGATAATTTTTAATTGCTTTTATTTTAGAATCCTCAGTTTCAATACCTTTAGCTGAAATTTTGTATCCTAAATATCCCAATTCCTTAGTTGCGAATTTATATTTTGCGGCATTAATAGTTAAACCTCCTTCTTTTTATAATGAAAAAACTTCGTGGAGGTCTTCCACGTGTTGTGCAATAGTGTCACTAGTTATGATAATGCCATCGAGATAAATGAGAGTGGATTTTCCTAGGACGAGACGTAAAATTATGTCCATAGCGCTTTGAAAAGTTGACGGGGCTCCGCAAAGCCCAAACGGCATGCGTAAAAATGCATAAGTACCCGATTTTTGTAATAAACGCTGTTTTATTCAGATCTTCTGGTTTCATGGCTATTTAAAAGTAGCCTGAAGTAAGACCAGGAGGGGTCATATACTTTGTAGACCTAATTTTCCGTATTATTTCTTCTATTACCGGTAAAAGGTAAACAGGGAATTTAGTCATGCTGTTAAGTTTTCGGTACTCAATCGCAAAACGATAAGCTTTTGGATCCGAAGGGGGCAAGTTATTTCTCTTTCTGCATACATAACTGGACACAACTATTGATGGGAATAATTATTTTATCCCTTAACATTTGTCTTATGTGGTGTTCTATTATTGCTTCTTTTTCCTTATCTTAACGACAAGGTTTTGCTTTACAAGGTTCGCTTGATTTTAGGTCTATCGCATGGGTAACATTTTGTCTATTCCCTGGCTTCTCAGAAAATAACGTATTAAATTTACTTACGAGTTTCTCCAGCTTGGCTCTTTCATCTTCTTTTAGAGGCTGGAGCTCGATTTCAGGAACATTTGCCTTTTCCACCACCTTTGGCACCATATCCAAGAAAATAGAATTTTCTGCAAAGTTTATTCTGGCGTTCGCCGGCCTGAGGAACTCTGTACTTGAAATTACATTGTTTTGCAAATTTTTAACAACAAAAAATAAAACTTTCAAAACTTCGTTTTTTACCTGAACGTTCAATGATAGCTTTCCGAGACATTCGCAAACTTTCCCTTGTGCGGCAACTATTTCTGTGCTACAATTTTTAAATAATCTTATTCTCCGAAAATTTCTATAGTAGAATTTTTGGCTTAAAAAATTTCCTTCTGTGACGGTGTCCACGAGTGCTTCTACGAGTACGTCGTTCAAAAGAACCTGGAATACTGGTAGTTGGGAATTCTTGACTACCACGGTATTTGCATACAACTTAGAGGGATTTTGCGATGCACACGGTATCTGAACTCTCAATTTATCAGGCGCCTTTATTGGTTAAATTCATTTTTCTTCCTGATGTTTGCTGGGTGCACTGGCGGTCTTTGGCTTTACCGTTTTCATTCTTGCTTGTTGACGGCCTGGTAAAAAAAAACGTTTTCCTCCATTGTATTTGTTTCTTTGTGCGGCTAGCTGTCGGGAGAACTGCTGATAGTAACCCTGGGTAGGAAATCTCGAATTTTCCGCTATCTGCCGGTTCTGAAACTTTACGGCTAATTTGAATAGCTCTTGCAGCGTTCATGGATTTCTTAGCTCCACGAAATATTGTTCTGCGAGTAATAATCATAATCTTGGTAATATAACTTCAATTACTTCGTTATTGGGCTTCCTTACATATAGCATATTCACTACTTTGACTTTATGCAGAATAAACTCGGTAAGGTGTTCAACTTTCCGTTGATAAAAGCTGTACAGTTTGGTTTCAAGTTTCGCACTATCTTTCCAATTAAGAATTTTCCAATCCCTTTGCACCAAGACTCCGCCTGTCCTCGGAGGGCACTGGAGGCGATAGCTACTTTTTGCCTTTCGGGTATCGGATACAACTGAAAGTGCGTCTCAAGCGATTCAAGGAATGACGTGACGAAGTTTTTACCGTCGAATACCACTGCTGGCTTTATAGCTGCTCTTATCGTCTGTATTAAAAAGCCAAATCCATCCAATAGGCTTGTCACCATCGGGTCTACGACTTCTGTCTCTTGTAAGGATGATTGTGTGTCCTGATGATTGACCATTGGATTCATATTAGAAGTTCGGGAGTCAGACGTAAAGTTCTACTGTCTTTCTGTTGTGTAGAATCTTGAGAAATAGTGATTGCACTGAAGAAAGGTTAAAAAAGCCCTTTATACTCACACGTAGTACAATTAAACTACAAGGTTCATACAATCCTGTACTCTACAGCGCGTAGATGAGTCTAGTGGCAGCAAGATAATAGCGATTAAGCCATGTCTAACCAGCAGTAACTGCTAAGCGGAAGCTTGCGTATAAGCACGCAAGGAAATTTCCCAGACTCTCTTTCTACTAAAACGTCGATATTTAACTTACTCTCCCACTGGTAGAATTTGCATTTCTTACGCGCGCTACTAAATTTAAATATTCTGGCACTGACTATTAGGGGAATGAAGGCTTATAGGAAAGTAACTTAAAATTAAATTTAACTGGTTATTTGAAATAAATATAAATCCCTACGACTTTATTATTTCGTCTCAGAAGAGTCTTAGCTCTATTGATTTAATTCATATCTTAGTACCCAATATTTACTTCATTCTTAGTACATTTGTTTTCTTTTCACTTTTTAATTTTTGTCTTCTTATTTTCCAGACTCGTTTGTAATTACATCTGAATAAAAGGACTTCTTTGTGAATGCATATTTACGCATGAAGATTGAGCCCGGTTTTAGGCAGCAAAGGTTTAGCAATACGTATCATCGTACACACTGACGCATTTTTCACACTGATGTTTTTTGAACGGAAAAGTGTATTGAAACAGCAACATTTAAGAATTATTGCAATTTAAAAATGCATTTCGTGGGATTATTCTTTCCTTTTTAAATTTTTATTTAGTATTGATACACCAACATGCTTGAAAGATGTATGTTAATACATACATGAATTTCTTTGTATTGCATACATACATACATACACAAATTCGCTATATTGCATACATACATGAATATGAATGTGATTTCTCTATATTTGAATCAAATATATAATTAACTGAGACCAGTGGCGTAACTGGCACTCTTGGGCCCCTATGCAAAAAATTTCCTGGGCCCCTTTCCCAATACATTTAATATGCTTAAAAATAAGTGAAAAGTTTAAAAAAAATCAAGGAGCCAATGTTTTCATGAGGATTTTTATCACATCTGAATTAATTGTTAAAAAATAAAGCACCTTCTTTGGGAGCCAATTGAAAGACACGTAACATGAAGAAAGAATAAAAAGGAAAACATTTTCCCTCGACCAACTGGGTGAAATGCAAATTTGCTTTAGTCTGGGTATTTGACGCCAGAGGATTTTAATCAGTTATTTAAGACTTTTTCTGTGCGTGCGTGTGAGTGAGAGAGACAGATTTTTTCTCATTTCACTGAGATACATACTGGTAATAAATGAATAAGTCTCTCTCTCTCTCTCTCTATATATATATATATATAAAGGAACATGTCGACGTAAAGTATACCATTAAGAAAAGGAAGAAAGCCTAGATTTAGGAAGGTTTTTATATAAAATACAAGACGTTTTACATATTAATATGTTTTTAATGTTTATCTAAAATCTGGGCCTATCTAAGTTTTTTTCGCTTAATTTAGCAAACTTATAAATAACTGGTTATATTAAAAACTGACAGACAAGATAATTGATAAATATACAGAAGAGATATTACATTGATATATAGTACTCTGTGTTCGTACTCAGCTTACGAACATGACTTATGCAATATCATACAAGTAGTAAATAAGAACTGTTATAATGTAAATGATACATTTGTTAAATATAAAACATATTTATGATAAACTCCATAAGGAAACTATTTGAACATACAAATTTTGGATAAAATATGTATGGTAAAGTTTTAAAAAACCTTTTGGTACACTAAACGGTGGCGCTGCATTTGCAGTCAGGAAGGGAACATTGACGTTTATTGCTAGGGGAAAAATAAACGGGTGCCTTAGGGATCATAAAGGGAGATATATTGTAAAAGAAATGTGTGTTTTAGGTCTCATTCAGCATCAGTATATTAAGAATAAAAACTTGAATAGAGCTACGGAGTTCGCCTCTAATCTTCACTGTAAGTCAGTAATGTATACAAGGATGTACATGGTACCAGAATGGCGACAAATTATATAGGGTGTGAAAATTTTGAGATGCGCTTATATGTATTATTAAACCGTTTAAAGATTGCACTTTTTTGGATTATTAATAACGTATATCTCCTTATAATTGCAAATTAAATTACAATAATCAAATGAATTTAATGATTATATTTATTTGTTTATTAACATTTCATTATTACATTATTTTCGTCCAGGAATTTCCTTCTTCCCCTGGGCAATATAATACATATAAGTCACGAGGCTGAAAAGCATTGCTATAAATAAATAATCCGATCCAATTCCAGTTGAACAGTACTGACTGTTTACGGAAAGTATCCTAGTTTTTGAAAAGCTTCGTAACATTTAACATGAAATTAATGTCTTAATCATCTTAAGAATGATTTTGTGTGCTTATTTAATTGAATATGGTAAAGCATGTGAGGGCTGGAGAGGCATATTTCATTGAGAAATTTCTAGGGAAAAATGGCCTCATATTTACATTACCTTAAGGAAATCCAGGAAAATGCTTACACATAGTGGCAGGCTGTAGGAGGGCTCGTTTAATCCATTTGTTAAATTTGCATTTAATTTTCAAGCCCACCTTTTTTTGGCTAGTTGATTCATTCAAAGGAAAATACACATTAATCACTGAACTTCGCACGTTAGTCTGAATAACCTTTAAATCCGATGAACAGTATATTTCTTTGACAAAGAGAGCTTTCTGACTGCACAATCTATTTTACATTAAGCGAGCTTGTGCCGAAGCGATATTTTGTAATTTTTATATTTTTGTAAATTTAAATTTAAATTTGACTTTTCTAAAGATATTTTCTTTTTATTCACAAATATTTGTATTTTCTGTTTTTCTAAGAAGGAAAACATTTAATTAGATTCTGATACTTTGTTTTCATAAGATAAAGTACGAACCCTTTGTTAAAATTTTCATAGCTCACTGTAGCTTACACTGCGAGTCCATTCATCCGATTTGAAACTAGGAATGAATGAACAAATCGATCTTTCCATTTATTCGTCCTATCGATTTGAATACAGTGAGCCTGAGTAAAGAGGGAAATATCTTTCGTAAATATGAAAGCCATTATAAACGCATTTCTAAATAATAATTTTAAAATATCACGCTTCTTTCAAAAGACTTATTAACTACAAATATAAATATGTGTATTGAAAATTACGAAGGGAATAACATATGTTTTTGTAATTACAGGAATAAGTATTTCTATATGTATGCAATAGGGCTTGAAAAATTTGGATAGATAATAATTTTTTCTCCAACTAAATATTAGAATTTATTAACTATCAGCTTCTCATCGACTGTAGGTATCTATTCTCGTCAGCAAATGATTACATCCTGGGTTCAAATGAACCCTGACAAAAGCTGATCGACTGCTACTGAACTCTGAAGAGGGGTTTATTAGAGGGAAAATGATAATTAAAATTATATTTATTTTTTAATTATTAATTTATTATAATAATTTATAATTAATCATAATAGATTGGAATATTTGGATATGAATCAGCTGTATATTTAAGAAAAATATTATGACTGCGAGAA
>KK120759.1:283651-295254 GCA_000611955.2 Stegodyphus mimosarum | reverse complement strand
GTTAGCTAATTAATCTATCCTCTATCCAGCACCTTATTTCAGAGATCCGTATTAATGGGGCATATTTATATATATATATATATATTTTAATTTAAATGCTTCAAGAATAATTAGAAACGAACTTAATTCTCTTCTTGTCCTTAAATTTTTCATTAATAAAACTGCATTTTGAGTACAGCATTAATGTACATTTTGAGCGACAGATGGCAGCATAAACAACCTGTTTTTATGCTATGGCGCTATCTATAGAAAATATCTGAAACATTTCTATACTTGAACTTGATTAAGCTTTTTAAATGACACAGAAACAAGGAAATTTTAATAACTGTAAGGGAATAAACTGTCGTTTAGAGGCATTTAATGGTTTGTTACTATTTCTTATTATGGTGTCGCTAATTATTTAAAACCGAATGTATTATTTGGCAGAGAGCAAAAGATGACCGCTTTGTTTTACGTCAAGAAAGAATGATTTCATGACGAATGCGTTACTTAATTATAGGTGTCAGACAGATTATTATTTTTTTAACAGGCATAAATGTCTTTAAATCCTCAACGCATCAGAAACATTAACCATTAGAAAATGAAATGTTACGATCGGCCGATTAAACATAATAAACAAAGAAAGAATTTATTGGTCCCAGTCCTATATATTATATAACATGGATTCAAAATGGAACAAAATTGCTTGGAATGGCAGGGATGTAGTCAAACAACGTCCCGAGTTCGAATAAACAGCCGCGAACTTAAAAGTTTAAGCGGCCTGAGCTAAAACAAATTCGCGCCTGAATCATATTGGATTGAGCAATGACTAATAATTTATTAAAATGATTTATTTAATTAATTAAACAGCTTTCGCAGTTAGAAAACTATTCTAAAATATCTAAACTGCGCATTTTCATGTAATTCAAGAAAAGTAATAAAGGTGGTTTACTGGCCTTAAAGACCTTGAAAATTAGTATCCCTTTCAAAATCTTTTGGGAAAACATTCTTCCCCTTAGACAAATAATCCTCGTGTGCTTTGCCATAATCTATTAACAATAAATAAGCAAGAGCAATTTATTTGAATTAATAAAAATATCCATAACAGAAAATAGTTTTAAAAATTTCAGTTTTTCCTCCGGAATTAACTGCTTTTAAATTTATGAGCATTACTACTACGATCTGGTCCCCTTCCCCGAATATATCGTATTCTATGAAGAGAATATTTAAATTACAGTGAACCTCTTCTAAGACGACAACCTACCGTTCTATATTTTTTTTTTTTTTTTTTGGATGGTCATTTCAGAGAAGTGATGTTAACTGTACATGTTTGTTTGTGTTCTTAGAAATACAGGTCACTTCCTGAAGCGGTCGCCTTGAGCGGATTCAGTGCGGATTTTTAATTTGATTGCCCGGACGATGGTCGCAGACAGATTTTAATTTGTGTCAAAACAGAGAAAGACCTTTCATTACTACAAATGATACAAGATATGCTTAAACATAGCCATACAGCTGTTGTATCGGGGAATGTGCATCCATTCAGATCTGCGTCGTAAATATGTTTTTGGAATACTTTAAATTTTAGACAGTATTTCATCGTTTAATATATTTATGTGCTTAAAAAATGCAAATTTTATTCAGTTAATCTATTTTTGAAATTAACGGAATATTCATTTTATAAGGTAAACTTCGCAAAGCTGAACTCCTTCTGTGTGTGTGGCCACCAGCGTCAGAGTTGTAAAGTCGCTGTTTGCTGGTAGCTTGGTCCGAGGCTCGAATCCTGGCGAACGCGCTGGCTGCTTGGGGGGGGGGGGTGGGGGGCGCTCTCGTGGTTTTCGACATGTGTAACGTGTATAGGCCCAATTTCTCTTAGAAGTCCTCCACGAAGGCATCCCTTCCCTTAGGCAGATAGCCCTCTAGTGCTTTGTCATAATTAAATAAACCAAACGTTCTGAGTGGATTTAACACAACTCGCTAACTGCGTAGATTCCACAATTTTCTGCTTACATTTCAAAATGTATTTTCGTTACGATTATTTTGTTTTTTCTGTATTTTTTAGAATACTGGCTGCCGGTTGAGAAACCATTCCCATATGCACTTTTCTGAGTGTAAATACATCCATGTAATAAATACCTGTGGTATAAACAAGAAAAGAAATTATATATTTAGTCAGCATTTTTAAAAATTAAAATAATAAATTCCTCTGTTGGAAAGGCAATCAGGCGAACTTTAATGTTAAAAATGTTACTGAACATGTTGGTAAGAATTCACTATGTTAGATTTTTTTTTATTTAAAATTTTTGATTTTAAAAATTAAATGAAGATTTTTGTTTATAAAATTAGGAGAAAATAATTCAACATACTTGGTTTTTCAGCCGTCTTGTATCAGCGGCGTTCCTGGGTTATAGCACATTCTATTTAACAGATAAATTTAGGTTATTTGGATATGACAAAGCTTAGAAGGGCCTGTGGAATAAACATGAAATTGATTTTTGATGGTTGGGTAACTGGAATTATTTGGCATACCTTCAAGAAAGAGGAACGTTTTTAATGATATTTGATCAGGGAGAAGAAGTCATTTTATTTTCCAATGGCGAATATTTTTACAGTCTTTCAAAATGTGATATACTACAGATTTAAAGACTGTACGCCAGGTGAAAATGATATTTATCTACTATTTAAAAGTGAGTTAGTCTTTTATTCATCATGAATTCTTTCTCTTTGACGTAGCCAACATTAAACGGTAACCGATACTTTTGTTATTTGTCATGTAATTCACTTACGCAATTAACAGCACATAACGAGAACGATCATCTAATATCGAAAATTATCGACCTGACAATTTATTCCAACGAAATTTATCTAGATTTCATCTATTCATTACATCATTAATATTTCCCTATGCTGTACCAAATTAAGTTCAAACTGAAACTTTGTAAAGCAAATTGCGTTATTCTATTTTAATAAAATTAAACACATGTCTTTCAGTTCTGTATATTTCTTTCAATTCTGTCAGTCGAAATTATATGGTAATCACAGTAAAATTTGCACAATAAGGGTATTTTGTTGAAGTGGGTCTATCATTTGTGATACTGCTCCACTCAAAAAACTAAAATAAAACGAATAATTTGAAAGCGTTGTGAAATCTTTCTACGTGAAATTCTGTAAAACCTTGC
This sequence comes from Stegodyphus mimosarum, assembly GCA_000611955.2. Lineage (NCBI taxonomy): Eukaryota > Metazoa > Arthropoda > Arachnida > Araneae > Eresidae > Stegodyphus > Stegodyphus mimosarum. The sequence continues at coordinate 292,099 of KK120759.1, read as the reverse complement.
AAGAATTTATTATAAATTTGTATTCAAGGGAGCGAATTGCCAATACATTTTTATTCTTTTGTTGCTCTTACGATTGCATAAAATAAATTCCATGCTTAAAGAAAGCAAAAGTTATTAACCGATAGTAAGGGGGGGGGAAACCACGAACACATGCATATATTAAAAACATGAATCAAAAACTTCATTTTCTGGCAACCTTGTAATTAGCTGGAAATACTCTTTAACCGTTAAAAAGAGAGATAACACGTGCAAATATTTCTGTAATATTAGGAGAGATGTTATACTTAAAAATAGACTGATATGACAGCAGCTGAGAGCATCAATAACATTCACGTAGATCACATTTGTCAGCTATAAATTAGCTGATCGAATGTAATTTGAGTTAGCAGAGCTAAAATTAACTGGCCATGTGTTGGATAATTCTGGTGTCGTTTTCAAGGGATTTATTGTGAGAAGTTTCCATTTATGGTAACACTGGGATCTGAGCAATTTTTCTGATTTTCGATATGCTGTTTTAAAGATTTGAAAGCGAGAAAGAGTAAAAATTTCTCACTAGTAAAAATACTATTTATTAGTTGGTATCGATATTCAAAACAAAATGTACTGCTAAACAAAATGTACGCTAGTAACAGAATTTTCTGCTGATAATATGAATCCTTTCCGTAAAAAAGAAGAGCTGAAGCTCATTTTACTTGGAGCTTCGGATGGAATTAGCAATTCTTTTCCAAAACTGAGAAGTATCAGCGTGCTTCTAATGGACTGAAGCAATGAGTGCAATAAACTATCAAAAATATCTCCGAGAAAGTACATAGGATTGGTTTCGTTAATTATTAAGAAAAACATGCGAGGACTATTTGCTTAATCGTAGAGACCTTGAATACTTTCTATGGAACCAGCTTCTATTCACATTACTAATAGGGTAAACCCCAAAAACCATATGCTACTAACCCGTTTGGAGGATTTTGAATCCAAATCGAACTATAAGCGTTCAGCGGTCTTATTCCACATGAATATTGTTCTAATTTTGGCATGGAAGACACATGAGGACTCGCATTCCAATATTACAGCAATGTTCGAATCGATAAAATTAGTGGGCCAAAATAACAGTTAGGTTAGGTTATTTGAAAACGCGAGCTATCTGCCTAAGGGAAAGTGTGCCTTAGTGGAGGGTGTTTGCATATATCTGACGTGTGTTGGCTCATATAACCTTTAAAGTTTTGCGCCAGAAAAATCTACTACCACCATTTTCGTCGAGGACATTTTAAGAGAAACTGGCTCGTATTGGTGTTACACATGAGGAAAACTGCGAAAACCAACCATGCAGCCAGCCCGTTTGCCTGAGCTCGAACCCAGGTCGAACTACGAGTATTCAGCAGTCTTAACCACTCAGCTACAGGGGCAGCCAGGCCCAAAATAATGAAAGTCAAGGATGTGATATGATGATTTTGAAGAGTTATCGATCTCCTTCGGGGAAAAGGCTATGAATTAACGATAATAAAACGATCTTCAATTTCATTGATGTATTAAATCTTTGTTTGCGCGTAGGAATCAAGAAAACATCAATACATTGCTTCAATTGTTAAAGATGCTGATGTTTTCAGCGCCAACTATACTTTCCTACTAGGCTGGTATTGGAGACCGAGGGAAAAAAAGTAATAAGGAAAAAACAAATCTGAAATTACGTCCAAAGGGGTGTTTTTTAAACATTTTGTGTACCTTTATTTATTAAATATCATGATTCTTCGCACTTAAACCATAAAATTCAGTTCAACAGCAATATCGCAAAATAATTTTAAAATGAGCATATCTTCAGGATTTCCGATACACAGTCTCGCGCGCTGGAGATAAAAATGTTTTTTCTGTATAACGTTGCCATTGCTCGCTTTGAAATCCTTGAGTTTGTTATTACAAAATTCGTTGAAGTTTTAAAAATATAAAGTTGATAATAAAACAAATTCCAATTTCAAATTTGGGCTTCCAGATGCCCATACTCGGGTGGAAACGTTCAATATTCAAAATTTGATGGCTCTAGGTACCGTTGTTTTATCACAGTGCGATAAACATACATACATTTATGCAGATTCTTCATTATTTAATTTTTTTAAATATAATACGGGGCGATAATATTTGGTGGCAACAATCTGAAAAGTGAAACGTCACTTTTAGTGAATCAAATCAAACGTCACTTTTAGTGAAAATGACAAAACGAAATTGATAGTCATGGGCAAATTGCCCCTTTAGACTAAAAATTGGCAGCTTACATTTCTGTCCCACCAGTGTGGGGAAAACGCAGAATTCCAATTCAGAGCGTACCAACAGTAAAAGAAAATAAACAAAAAATAACAGCAACAATAATCAAAGTTAATTTCTTGCGAGTCAGGTAGGAATATGCATTTAGTAAACAGAGGCTGAGCAACGTATCAGAAAAAAAAATAATAAAAATTGAAAAATGGAGGATAATAAATAAATAAAAATTAGTTCTAGAAAAAAAAAAACGAGGATTTTGCAGCTTTAATAAAGAAGAAGAATAAAGAACAAACGTTAGCTGGCATCTTGCAAGCAACAGTTACAGAGAATTTGGATTATTTGGGTTATGGACGCGAGGACTATCTGCCTAAGAAGAGAAATAACTTCCTGGTAGATCTTTCAAGTGAAACCGCAGTGTATTCATGTTACACATGATGGGAAAATCCGAAAACTCCCAAGTAGCCAGTTCGTTGGCCGGGTTGGTTTGAACCCGTGTCGAACTACCAGTGTTCGGCAGTTTTACCACTAAGCCTTGAAGGGCAAGAAAGTACACGAAATGGTATTTGGTACCAAACAATTTGGAGAAGAGTATCTCTGCAGTGGATATTCGATTGAACAATTAAGATCGCTAGACACTGGTAGTTCGACTCGGGCTGAAATCCCGAAGATCGGTCTCGACACATGGGCGTTTTCATGATTTTCTACAGGAGTAATGTAAAAGAAAGTCTTCTTATGAAGATATATCTTCCCTTAGGTAGATAATCTTTGATAGTCATAAATTTTACACTAATTTAGTAAATCCATTCCCACGAGTGGTTAAAAAAGTTGAACATTAGTAGTTATTTTTGGGTCCGTTCTCTTGGAATTTCGCACAAGTTCTTATGTTTATCATTTTTATAGAATGCTGATAAATATCAAGGAATTTTTGCATTCTCCTATGTGTGTTGGTCTGGTGTAAGTGGGTTAGCTCATCCAGTTAGCAAGTAGAAGTTCCGTGGTTTGAATCTCGGCAATGGCACAGTTGATTCTTCATGTTTCTTGGTTCGAGAAATCTAAAAGCCTCTACATAATTCGTTAGTTGAATCACATTTTTACTTCCTTGTACGAAGTAAAAAGGAAGTATTGTAATTGCGAAAAATTTCGGGTTTCATATTTCAACTAAAATATCCATTTTGACCGCTATTGAATGCAATTTAATGATGTTTTTGCCTGATATCTGAACGTAAGGACAGAATAAAAGAATAAGGACAGAATCTTTTCCCTCCAAAAAATTATAAAACGTATTTAAAATGGATTCAAAAGAGATTTTTTTCGGGGAGTCTGTACGTAAATACTTACATATGTATGCATTTCGGATAACTCAAAAACGAATAGGCTCAGAACGTTGAAATTTTGTTTGTGGGATTGCTATAACATGTATATGTGCACCTCCCTTTTTGGTTGCGATCAGCCATAAAAGAAGTATATAAATATATGGATATATATGTATATATTCACTCTGTTACTCGGCTCGGTGAGTTTCTTTATTCTTATGTTTTTAAGTTGGGCTGTTTTTACTTTAAAAATGATTAAATTATGTTATTCTTATCTTCCGGTCAAGGTTTTTATGCCTTTAGTTAATCTGCATGTTATAGGCGTAGAATTATGAACAATTTAATAGCTGTTTAAGCGCGGTTAAGCCAAATTTTGTCACCATAGCAGCCATATTTGCTTACATTTGGAACTTAGCAAAATAGAAGATTTGCTGCCAATCTAGAGAAACTAAGCTTCGCAAAAACAAAGCTAACGCATTCTTTTATTATTGCGAATTAAATCCTGCTTAATCAATTTTGGAATTTATTCGAGGAAATGAGTGTTTAAGATTTACTTCCTAATTTTTAATATAGCTATTTTGAGTTTTTATGTATTTTTGCCTTATTGCAAAATGAGATTTGAATTAATTGAATGAGAAATACTGAATTGCCTGTGAAAAACTGTTTTTTCCCCCCTTTTTTTGTTGTTTAATTTCTTTTATACATCGTTTTAGATTTATCATAGTATTTGAATAGAACATGTGGCAACGACTGGATAATTCTTAAGATGATATATATAATTTTTGTGCATTCTGAGTTATAAATTGAATGAGATGTAACGCTGTTACGTGAATCTAGTGCCAGAGTGTCGCTATGGTAAACAAATATAGTGAATTTTGAAGAGTGCATTTATTCTATTGTGGTTTATGCGCTATCGACGAAGTAGATTTAATTCAATCTAATAAGTTTAAATGAAATGCAAAATACGTATAATTTAATATTCCGTAGAAGGAACTCACGTGGTGTACACGTCAGGTTTTTTATTCTGTAATACAGGTTAAACCAAATGTTAATTTTCGTTAAGAAATTAACGTTATAAAAACGGGAAGTATTTCTCTAACAACGCATCTTATTACCCACTTCGGAGTGCGTAGAGCGAGACTGTCGGGTTAGTTTTGAAACATCTGGTTTCAAGAAAGGAAATTGTACAAGCTAATTATCACTTATAATAATAATAATAATAATAATAATAATAATAATAATAAAAAAGCCAGAAAATATACTGCAGTTATCAGGACTGAGTGTTCTGTGCATACTTTTGGCGAACATTGTCGTAACAGTGTCAAAGTCCTGATCTCGAACAGGGAGCTGAATGCAGCTATGTTCGGGTAAGTGGTAGAATAACTGCACGTAAGAAGGGTTTAAAATCCCCTTTTATTAAACCACTATTTACAGCCACTTCCCAACTTGGAAGGGATAACAGAAAATAATGACCGCACTTGAGTCTAAACTGAACAATCAAATAATTTAAAATAAAGTTAAGTAGAAAATTAAGTAGTCGTTGCTCTCAGAGCTTTAAACGCGAGGTTGGCCTCTATTCTAAACTATCAATGGTGCGTAGCAAGATTTGGCTAAACTAAAGCACTTAGATTACTTCAATAAGTATTAGAGTAACAGCGCTAAGGCTTAGAACTGAAATACTAGCTTGTCAGGCGAACGTCGAACAGAGCCGAAGTGATCTGAGACTAAAAGCTCTCTCACACTGAGAAGTTCCTTGCTAACCTTTAAATACAAAACTTGGCTCCACTTCAGATTAGCATAAAGCTGAATCGCGTGCTCATTCTAACGGGAAGTTGAAATAAGAGTTCACGGGAAAGAGAAATTAACATAAAACTTTGTTAGTTTAACTAAAACCTTACACAGTGATAAAAAAAAAGAAACCGAAGAAGGCAAACCAAGTTTTGAAAGAAACCTGAATTAAATTTGGTCACCGTTCTTTTCAAAATAGTCTTTTTCTGTATTATGGACCGACGCCAAAGTATTAAATATTTATTTAATGGGAAATGACCATATTAAGAAGTAATTAGAGTGATATACAGTAAAGGTTATGAATAATAAGATGAAAATAAACTAACCCATTTACGTCTTCCAAATTTTAGTGTTGACATTCAATAAACTACAGTACTGCTGGAACACCTCCAAATAAACATATACGCTCGACTCTGGTTCTCATTTCCTTGTTCGCTTTGAAGTTGATTAAGAATGGCTTTAGAATATCATCTGGGGCCTTAGAATATCATCTGGATAGACAGACAACTCATAACTACTGAATTTGGAACTAGGAAATCCTAGCCCTATCTTAGAGGTTCCGTTGCATTCACCAAAGTTGTGATGCTATGGGGATGGATTTTCTGTATCATTTATTCTCAGCCCGTATTTCTTTGAGAAATTAAGTTCTGCAGATCCAGTGACATGCTCGATCACCAAGTTGTGACAGTCCAAGAACTTTACATGATCTTGAAGCCAGCATTTCATGCCACGTGCTCAACGTTTCCCAGCACACATTTTGGTCAACTGCAGAACATGACATGTTTCGATTTTAGCTGGGAGCTGAAAATGATGGCCATCCTGTGGTACATATTTTAATGTAATAAAATTTGTAAAATGGCAAATCAATTTTAAAGATATGGCTAAATGTGTAATTTATTAATATACTGGTGAAATAAATTAAGGGAATTTTCATATTTGATCTACGATCTCCAAAACTACTGGACAGATTTTAATAAAATTTTGTGTGAATATAGGTTGATATAACACAAACAAAATAAACATTTAACATTTATAATAGACATAAATGTTGGTGTGTAACACTCATGGGAATCTGAAGGTCTGAAATAGCGGTTGCAGAAGACTCAAAAGAAATGGGTTAAAAAGGTCCCATCTTGCAGCCATACAGGCTTCACAGTGTGATGTCGTACTGGAAATAAGGCAGTTTATCAGTGCCTGTGGCAATTGGTCCCACTGATTCACCAACGCTGTTTTCAGTTCCTGGATGGTTCTCGTTGGAGTTGCTAGTTGTAGTTTCCCTTCCCAGAGCGTCCCAGACATGGTGATATTTGTAATTAATGTTTTTTTCGCAGAGTCACATTTCTATCCCTTCATTAAGTCAGCTACAAAATTTCACAATTTTCTGATGGCTGATTTCGGCTGTAGGCACCTTTGAAATAGGGTTTTTATATTCTGGTCAATCTTTACATTAGCTTGCAGTGTGCTTGTGCCTTGTGGGCAAAATAATTTAATAAAATGTCTTTCATATGAATATATCATATTTATTTTTTAAGGATGGACTCAAAAGGAGAAACAGCATGGATACTGATTGTTAATGTATGCACCTGAAAGGAAACTGAGTATAAAGAATGTTTGAAGCATCGAACTTAAACTGTTTGATTAATTTTGGAGATGATATAAGAAACAAGGTCATCATTTTGCTCTTTTGATGAGACTCAAGACAGCTGAGAGAAGGCACTGACTGACACTTTATCATATATCACTCTTCATAAAGATAAAAAATTTTAGATATAATAATTTTCTTTGACTTATGCTATAAGAAAATTATTTAGCTATTATTACTTTCTTTGACTTATACTATAAGAAGTTGCTATAATAGTGTACCAGATAACTTCTCTATAGTACTGGCCATTATGCTGGAAAAGAACTAATTCGCTTAACTAATTAAATCACTCGTCACCACCACAACATAACAATTTTTATGTTTAACGAGAACAAGTTACAAAAGGCAAGCATCTGCTCACGAGCACAGAGGGAACAATTGTACTCACTGAGATACAGATACGAGTTACAATTACATACATACAGTTTTATTAAAGTTGCAGTTTTAGGTATACGAAATAATGCAGCTAAAACAATTAGAAAGTAAATAAGAGTTCGAAAGTTCAGTTACGGTTAAACCGCCACGGACTCTTTCTCTATAGCAAAGACGAACATCGTGTATTAACCTGTTATCGCCCTTGCTCGTATACTCTACAAATATCCTACCTAGAGCAGTGAGTAATTTTGTTGCAAGAAAAAAAAAATTCGCCAAGCTGTCACTACCTCGAATTTACATTAATAGCTTCGCGAAAATTTTCATGGCCGACGATTGATATTAATATTTCGGGAGGGATGTATACTATACAAAAAGCAATAATATAAATAATTTGTGTGAGCTAAATAAAAATTGTATTATACGATTTGCAATTGAAATTTGCATTTATAAACCAATCAAATTCTGGAAACATATTCAACATCGTTACTTGGCATGGATTTAATTGGTCTGTGTTTTAATACATTACATGGCGAAGGCAGAATTTCTTTTTCATCAAGTAGCAAGTTTCTTGAAAGGGATCATTCAACATAGAATCAATTTTCAGCATTGATAGGCAACAGAGAACTCGGAAAATAACATTTTCTCGAAACAACTTAGGGAAATTCTATGTTCTAGTTTGGATTTTGGAATAAGGTTTCTTAGCATTGCATATCTATATAAATTCTAATCAAGAGTAACATAAAATTATTTAAAATAAAAAATCTAAATATTATAATAAAAATTAAAAATCGTACAGACAAGAATCTGGAATTCATCGATTTATGAAACATTTGCTGAAAAGCTTGATGTTTACGAAATTTTAGAAAATTTAAAATTCACAAAATTAATTGCGGGAATTCGCGCCGCGTGAAGTTACTGCCCTAATCATATCTAATGCGTAATGTTATTTGGTAAAGCATACAAATAAAAGAAAATTAAGTAAAAGGGTAAAGCCAAAAGAACCGCGAGATTTGTTGCTAAATGTTTTACTCCTTTATGTTAAAGGTCATTCGTTAGCAGCTGTTTTTTTTTTTTTTTTTTTTT
>KK120759.1:183147-283630 GCA_000611955.2 Stegodyphus mimosarum | reverse complement strand
TTTTTTTTTTTTTTTTTTTTTTTTTTTTTCAGGTTTGTATTATAAAATTTCACACTGAAACTGCGTATGCTGTGTTCTTAGTGGATGTGAACACTCACCATTCAACCCATTAGCTGCCTCATAGGGTAAGAACCTTAAGTACTATTTTTAGTATGCGTGAAAGTTTCAACTTATTGCGAGGCAGCGTTCCTTGATAAATATTTCTAAAGCTGCGAAACCAAGGGGGTAAAAAAATCCACCTGAAGCCTCCCGTTCTATACTTTTTGTTATCTGGAATGGAAGTATTTTTCTAAACGCTCTTGCCCCTAAACATAGCTAATGTGTTTTATCAGCGTGCGAATTATCTGGGTATAATTGTAATTTAATCCAGTGTACGAAATCTCTGGATAAAATTGTAATTTAATGCAGCATCCTCTCTGGTGTGCTGAGAAATGTCGATGAAACGCAAACGTGACTTGGACACGTGAGACATTGACACGCGCTTTTCATTTTATCGCAGAAAGTAAAATGAACTTAGTATCTAATCGCGGGGAGTTTTAGTGTTTTGGAAATTTCAGAGCTTCATCTGAATTACATTTCAAATCAAGGTGAACATCCTCACGCAAATAAATATATTCGTGTGATGCGAAATAAATATTTTGTTCGTTCACCAATACGTTAGAAACTCTCTCTCAACGTCATCTTTTATAAATCTTTTAGGGGTTAGGTTATTTGAATGTGATAAAGCCACAAGGGTTTCCTGCCTAAGAGGAGAGATGCATTCGCGGAAGATTTTCTGAGGGACACTAGCTTGTATTCACTTACACATGTGGAAAACCAACCATGCAGCCAGTACGTTTGTCTTGGATTGAACCCAAACTAGGTCGAACTGCTAGTATTAGCGATTTTAACCACTCGGCCACTGGTGTGGGTACGAAATTTTGTTATTGCAGCCATTCTGCTGAATTCTTTAAAAGGACATTACAGTGTTTATTGATTGTACTTACGAGTTTTTTTATATTTGTTTATTCGACCCTTTCCATCGATCTAATATAAATTCGTCCCCCCAATATTTTATTAGCGTTACTTCTAATATTTCCGAGGACTTTCGCTGTTTTTAAATAAAGTTGGAATTTAGACAAACAGCAAGTTACATAATTAGGTTCAACTTTAGTTAATTGTAAACTGTTTAAAAGAAATATTTCTCGCATGTTACTTGCTAAATTGCAAATAAATTTAATTTGATTTCTCTCACGTTACTCGGTAAATTGCAAATAAATTTAATTTGACTCATCTGCAGTTTAGCAAACTCTTCCTGTCTCTGAAATTTCAATGAGGAAAATGCTTTTATTAGTTTCGCTAAGGATATTAGGACAAACAGAGAGGCTATGCCCTTTAGTTCTTTATTTAATTCAAGACTTAAAATTCGCTAGCTAATAATTCAGCAACCACGGCTCGCTAGGTATTGTTTCACTCTTCAAAAACCTCGAAAAAAATCTAGTTACTTACGGCTGCTAGGTTAAGATTTATTTAACGTATCTACGGATTAAGACGGTAAAAATATTGCAAAGTGAATTGGCACCAAAGGGTTGCACAAGTGTTTCGAGTAGCATCAGAAAAATCGTTTGAAGAGTTATGATTACAGAAGGACAGTGCTTTGAAGATGTTTGTAATTAAACATTTCATATTAGTGAAGCTAGCAGTACAGCAGTATATTTAGAAGTTTTTCCTTTTTAGAGGAACATATCAAATAATTGATATTTTCAATGAGGAAAATATATGCACAGTCCCAAATTACAAAAGGACATTTCTTCATTTGACATTTTTTTTCTAGTTTCACATTTAAATCTGTGATCATTTTCCCTAGATCACCTTTTTAGTAAGAGAAAAAATAATGACCCCTGCCAGCGGCCGAGAGGTAATGTCGTTGAACACTGGTAGTTCGGTCCGGGGTTCGAATCTGGCTGCATGGGCGTTTTCGTGGTTTTCCCTATGTGTAACATGTATACGAGCCAGTTTCCCTTAGAAAGTCGTTCAGGAAAGCATCCGTCCCCTTAGGCAGATAGTCCTAGTGTACTTTGCTATAATTAAATAAACCAAAATTATCGACATCACCTTTTCTTTAAAATTGCGCGAACAAGAAACGAATGAAGAGTGGGACAAGGTACCAGATTTTTGTGCTTACTATCGTAAATGACTGAACCTAATCTAGAAACGACAGAATTACCCTTTAATTCCCTGAGGATAATAAAATTTTAAAAGCGACTTGATAATCACTAGATTGCAAGCGGCCTCTGTTTGATGATTTATATTACCTGAAAGTAACACAATATGATCTCTGTTTTAACGCCTTGTTTGCTAGTCTATCCAAATATCAACACCAAAATTCTTTCCTTTTTGTTTCCTTCTTATTTTCATAATGGTCAGGTACACTTAAAATTTTCTTTTTTATAATACTAACAGCAAAATTACATTTTATACTCGCATAGTAATTTTTATACTTTGATTACAATAAACAGCTCCATTTTCCCTAATATGAATACCTACACAATTAAATAAATAATTAAGTTATTGAAGTTGTAAACAAAACATACTTGCCATGTTTTTAGTTCCCACATATGATAGGATATAATTAGACAGCTAACATGAATACTTTTTCTCAGATATATTACAGAGGCTGTTCGCACATTTTTTAGACGACCTTGATTTGAAAAAAAAAACTTCTGCTTGAAATTTTCTTTTCAACTGCAGCTATATTTTTGAAAGCAAAAATTATTGTCTGTTACTTGACAGTTTTGTTTTCATGCAAAATGTCGCTTTCAAAGAAGTAGTGGGTGGAAAGATATGTTTGTGTTCTTTCCGAAGAAGATTATTCTAGTTATTAAAACATCTTCTGAAAGCCATGGGCTTTCGATATCTAAAGATATGATGGATAATGAGCAAAGGAAAAAACTTCAAAATTTAGCTTCAAGTGGAAAAATTGTTCCAAATACGTATTCAAGGAAACAACGGAGTGTTTCGAATGTTGCAAAAGTAAGATGTTTAATGTTAAAAGAAAAGTACGCCAAGTCAAAGGACAGTTGCGAAATCATTAAAATGGTCAGTGTCAACTGTAAACAAAGTGATTAATGCTGATTTTAATCTTAAAAAGGCGAAAAAACGTAATGTGCACAGTCTTTCTACACGACATATCGGCGAACGCAGAACGCGCTGCAGAATTCTTTATGAGAAACATTTATCCAGACAAAAATGGGAAAATGTTGTCATAATAAACGAATCTTGATTATACTTAAATGACTGTAATAAAAAGAGATCCGTTTATCAAAGAGGAGAAAACTACCTTAAAAAATGGTTTAAGGAATCTAAAGAAAGTTTCTCTAAGGGATCTATGATTGTTGCTGATTTGTCATATAACGGCAAATTAAAACAAAGAGAGTGGAGAAAAATGTGAAGATCAACACCACATATTATCAAAAACACATTTTATACCCAATTTCCAAATACGAAATACCTTCTCTTTACACACAGTGTGATCAGTCAGTAGAACTGCATCAAGACAAAGCAAGAAAACAAAATCTACTATTAAATTGATGGAAAAATGAAACAAGAAGCCATGTTGTTTGTTGGTAATCTTAACAAGGTACCCCTTGATACGCCTGCTTATAGAATAAGGAGCAGCAAACAAATATTTAAATTCGTAACTTATCTGTTTCCTGATTTAGTTAATTCATTGCATGAAATAAGACAATTGTTTCCATACTTGATGAACTGAAGAGAGACTAGGTCTAATGATATAAATTCTTTTCTAGTGAAGGGTAAAGAAGATTTTATTAATCAAGTCAACGAAACCACACTTTAAATACTGAAAACAGACTTCATGTTTATAAAGTCAAACTTCCGTAAGATGACATCCACTGGAGTACAAATGATTTCGAGAAATCGGAAATTCGAGTGGTACGCTCTGATAATTCGCATCCACATCGAAAAGTCGCAAAAACGTATTCATGAGGCGAATCAGTATTTCGTCAAAATAGTTATGTGGCAACCTATGATTTCACCAAAACGTATTTATGTGGCAATCCGTGTTCGCGCGTAGCACATGCCAGTTTTGACCCGTGGGCAATGCGAAAGATGTACGGAGCTGAGTTTGTGCAATTCTCTCATGTTTTTATTTTAATCTGATATCACACATCTATTTATTTCAGACGAACAACTATTTCGGACAATTTTTCTACCAACTTTATCATTGAAAGAAAGACGCCCGATTTTGTCCTTTCTTTCCCCCCAAAATTTAAATTGTTCGCTTTCAACAACCAGTCAGGTATCAGTATCCAATCCCCCGTCATCAACCATCATTTGTATTGAAGAACGAGTTTCCCTTTTACATGGTAACACAAAACGATCCCGGTGATTGGCTATTTCATATCATATGTATCATATACCGGCGATTGACTATATATCGAATATTCATTCAAATATTCATCATATTTGACAAAGAAACTGTTCTAAAGAGTCGTTCTTTCGAAATGTTATGAATGTTTGATACGACCTTGAGCTAAAATAAATCATTGTGTACATAAAGAAAACAAGAATGCAAAAAGATTTCTTAAAAAAAAAGTAAATGTTTTATTATCAATGTTTTCTTTAAGTTTTCTAGTTGATTGCTCTGTACGGAATTCTCAGGGAGCCGCCATTTTGACACCTTTCGCGCATTAGCTTGGAGATAAATTAGTACGTGATTTTTCGGCGGGGGATGGGGATAATCGAAAAGTACCATTCGGGTAGAAGAAATTTTGGAAAACTGGATCAAGCAAATCGCCGAGGATTCTACTTAAATATAAGAAATTTAATAAGGAAAATAGAAATTATTGCTTTTGCTACTTGCATCCACGAGAAATGATAAAACGTAACTAAAATGCTTGTGTAATCAATAGTAGCAAAGAGCTCAAGGGCTAACAACACACTCATAATATTTGCTCTTTCGCTTGACATAATCTGTTCTTTGGCTTTTTAACTCGACTGATTCTCGATGAGACTTCTTTTGCTTTTATGAACAAGGATGCAAATTAACTGTTACTGCTGTATTTTTCCTTGCATTTTGAAAAAAAAAAAAAGTTTACAGTTTGGGAACTGCATTTGATAGTCCTAGTGTACTTTGCTATAATTAAATAAACCAAAATTATCGACATCACCTTTTCTTTAAAATTGCGCGAACAAGAAACGAATGAAGAGTGGGACAAGGTACCAGATTTTTGTGCTTACTATCGTAAATGACTGAACCTAATCTAGAAACGACAGAATTACCCTTTAATTCCCTGAGGATAATAAAATTTTAAAAGCGACTTGATAATCACTAGATTGCAAGCGGCCTCTGTTTGATGATTTATATTACCTGAAAGTAACACAATATGATCTCTGTTTTAACGCCTTGTTTGCTAGTCTATCCAAATATCAACACCAAAATTCTTTCCTTTTTGTTTCCTTCTTATTTTCATAATGGTCAGGTACACTTAAAATTTTCTTTTTTATAATACTAACAGCAAAATTACATTTTATACTCGCATAGTAATTTTTATACTTTGATTACAATAAACAGCTCCATTTTCCCTAATATGAATACCTACACAATTAAATAAATAATTAAGTTATTGAAGTTGTAAACAAAACATACTTGCCATGTTTTTAGTTCCCACATATGATAGGATATAATTAGACAGCTAACATGAATACTTTTTCTCAGATATATTACAGAGGCTGTTCGCACATTTTTTAGACGACCTTGATTTGAAAAAAAAAACTTCTGCTTGAAATTTTCTTTTCAACTGCAGCTATATTTTTGAAAGCAAAAATTATTGTCTGTTACTTGACAGTTTTGTTTTCATGCAAAATGTCGCTTTCAAAGAAGTAGTGGGTGGAAAGATATGTTTGTGTTCTTTCCGAAGAAGATTATTCTAGTTATTAAAACATCTTCTGAAAGCCATGGGCTTTCGATATCTAAAGATATGATGGATAATGAGCAAAGGAAAAAACTTCAAAATTTAGCTTCAAGTGGAAAAATTGTTCCAAATACGTATTCAAGGAAACAACGGAGTGTTTCGAATGTTGCAAAAGTAAGATGTTTAATGTTAAAAGAAAAGTACGCCAAGTCAAAGGACAGTTGCGAAATCATTAAAATGGTCAGTGTCAACTGTAAACAAAGTGATTAATGCTGATTTTAATCTTAAAAAGGCGAAAAAACGTAATGTGCACAGTCTTTCTACACGACATATCGGCGAACGCAGAACGCGCTGCAGAATTCTTTATGAGAAACATTTATCCAGACAAAAATGGGAAAATGTTGTCATAATAAACGAATCTTGATTATACTTAAATGACTGTAATAAAAAGAGATCCGTTTATCAAAGAGGAGAAAACTACCTTAAAAAATGGTTTAAGGAATCTAAAGAAAGTTTCTCTAAGGGATCTATGATTGTTGCTGATTTGTCATATAACGGCAAATTAAAACAAAGAGAGTGGAGAAAAATGTGAAGATCAACACCACATATTATCAAAAACACATTTTATACCCAATTTCCAAATACGAAATACCTTCTCTTTACACACAGTGTGATCAGTCAGTAGAACTGCATCAAGACAAAGCAAGAAAACAAAATCTACTATTAAATTGATGGAAAAATGAAACAAGAAGCCATGTTGTTTGTTGGTAATCTTAACAAGGTACCCCTTGATACGCCTGCTTATAGAATAAGGAGCAGCAAACAAATATTTAAATTCGTAACTTATCTGTTTCCTGATTTAGTTAATTCATTGCATGAAATAAGACAATTGTTTCCATACTTGATGAACTGAAGAGAGACTAGGTCTAATGATATAAATTCTTTTCTAGTGAAGGGTAAAGAAGATTTTATTAATCAAGTCAACGAAACCACACTTTAAATACTGAAAACAGACTTCATGTTTATAAAGTCAAACTTCCGTAAGATGACATCCACTGGAGTACAAATGATTTCGAGAAATCGGAAATTCGAGTGGTACGCTCTGATAATTCGCATCCACATCGAAAAGTCGCAAAAACGTATTCATGAGGCGAATCAGTATTTCGTCAAAATAGTTATGTGGCAACCTATGATTTCACCAAAACGTATTTATGTGGCAATCCGTGTTCGCGCGTAGCACATGCCAGTTTTGACCCGTGGGCAATGCGAAAGATGTACGGAGCTGAGTTTGTGCAATTCTCTCATGTTTTTATTTTAATCTGATATCACACATCTATTTATTTCAGACGAACAACTATTTCGGACAATTTTTCTACCAACTTTATCATTGAAAGAAAGACGCCCGATTTTGTCCTTTCTTTCCCCCCAAAATTTAAATTGTTCGCTTTCAACAACCAGTCAGGTATCAGTATCCAATCCCCCGTCATCAACCATCATTTGTATTGAAGAACGAGTTTCCCTTTTACATGGTAACACAAAACGATCCCGGTGATTGGCTATTTCATATCATATGTATCATATACCGGCGATTGACTATATATCGAATATTCATTCAAATATTCATCATATTTGACAAAGAAACTGTTCTAAAGAGTCGTTCTTTCGAAATGTTATGAATGTTTGATACGACCTTGAGCTAAAATAAATCATTGTGTACATAAAGAAAACAAGAATGCAAAAAGATTTCTTAAAAAAAAAGTAAATGTTTTATTATCAATGTTTTCTTTAAGTTTTCTAGTTGATTGCTCTGTACGGAATTCTCAGGGAGCCGCCATTTTGACACCTTTCGCGCATTAGCTTGGAGATAAATTAGTACGTGATTTTTCGGCGGGGGATGGGGATAATCGAAAAGTACCATTCGGGTAGAAGAAATTTTGGAAAACTGGATCAAGCAAATCGCCGAGGATTCTACTTAAATATAAGAAATTTAATAAGGAAAATAGAAATTATTGCTTTTGCTACTTGCATCCACGAGAAATGATAAAACGTAACTAAAATGCTTGTGTAATCAATAGTAGCAAAGAGCTCAAGGGCTAACAACACACTCATAATATTTGCTCTTTCGCTTGACATAATCTGTTCTTTGGCTTTTTAACTCGACTGATTCTCGATGAGACTTCTTTTGCTTTTATGAACAAGGATGCAAATTAACTGTTACTGCTGTATTTTTCCTTGCATTTTGAAAAAAAAAAAAGTTTACAGTTTGGGAACTGCATTCTACAAAACAGCAAGTAATGGATCATTTTCAAAGGTATAGGATTCTACCAGTAAAAAATATGCGTATTAATGGACACAAGGTTAGCTGAATATGGCTGACAAAAGACTAATAGAATGAAAAAATTATTCGCGGAAAGTTTGCACTCATAATATTCTAAACTGAACCCAGAACGGTAAAATCGAGGGCTTAACAAAACAGTAAAAAATCGACGAAACGTTTTTTACGAAGAACAAAAACGAAGTGGATCAAATACTGACTCTTTGTTTGATAAAGAAGCGTTAGTTCCTTCAGAATTCCACGGGAACGACTGGCCCATCTTTGGTTGATATCTGTCAACTTTCATGGCTCGTCACGCTTCGCAAGGACAAAATGTTAAGTACCTTAATTATTTGTTAAATATATTATATTGAAATGGTAAATGCTAGTTTTTAATCATTACCAATTTCGATAGAGAAGTTAGAAATTATTTACTTACTTTTCATATCTACCAGAAAAAACATGGGTGAATACACAGAGCGGCGATGAATGAGCGTTGATCATTCAAAGTAACAGGTTTGGGTACTTACGTATTAGGCAACCACCCTGGCGCAGTTTGGCAATTGTTTACAGAAGAAAAGAATGATTACTTATGCACATTATAATTTATAGCGAAAAGAATAATGTCTTATAATTGGAAAAAAAGTATTTATTGCATATGCACTTTTATTATGCATAATTATTATACACATCATAATTTTCCCGAAAATAAGTCAGTAAACCTATAAGCACTTTTACCTTCCCCCCTTCTGAGAAATTTCTTGGTAATCGCTGTATGGATAGACACAAAGCAGTTGCTTCCCTTAGCGATTTTGAGAACGAATGCTATGTCTTTGCAGAAATTATACCGCAGATTTCTTCGACGCCAATTCAATTTCCCCTATTTTAAAGTTAAGATAAAGTACACCAATATTTTCTATAAAAAACATTCGAATAATATCTTACAAAATGAATGCATACAAAAAGGGCGAAGCTGCTCTTTAAAACTGATGAATTATTACGCGCATGGATGCCTAAGTTTGGCATATTCTGAAAATCTGGCGACTTCTACTAAGGTGGTTGCTCTAATATGTAAGTACCCAAATTTGGTTTGGTTTATTTGTTTATGGCAAAGCACATAAGGGCTTATATTTTTATTAGAAATATTGCTGTATGAAGTAACAGACGCATGCAATCTTAGAAACCTAATAAAGATTTTTTTTCCAATGGCGGGCCTAGCCGTTTATAGGCTTCGGCCACTACTAAGTCTGGAAACGGTGGTCTCTTTATTATGGAGGCATTTAATATGTAGGCCAACATTGCCTCTTATGAAGGGATATAAAAATTTCGTGTATGTTTTCTCCGGGATTCAAATCCGAGGCCTGCGATACGGCAGTCAGAGTCACTAATCACTTTCTTGTCTGAGCGATCCTAATAAAATATTCTAATAAAAAAATTGAAGGACATATATTCATTTGGAAGTGATAGTGAAAGTTAATGCAATATTTACCTTGTACGCTCTTAGAGCAAAAAAACGACGCACCACGGCGCACCGAGAAGATAAAACAAATTGGACATAAATTGATATGCATACGGGTTTCGACAGAAAATGAAAAATTTTACATTTTGGCTGCCAATGAATGAACGGTTGTCGCTACTGCGCATCTCATCTGCGCAACTGGCAGGATATTTAAGAGGAGAAATTACGATTCCAGGTCATAAATTCTTCACGAATTTCATTCCGTGTACTCTGGTAGACAGTAACTATGCCTTGCATACAGGTGCGCGAACGATATGCGCAGATGTCAGAATTTGAGAGAGGTCGTGTAGTTGGGCTCAAAGAAACCGGTTAGTTTTATCGACGAATAGCTCGATATTTGAGCAGGAGCGATGCCACTATTAGACGATGTTGGCAGGAATGGGTGAACCATGGCCGCACACAGCGTCAAGAAGGAGGCGGTAGGCGTAGAGGAACGACAGAACGTGAAGATCGAGCAATCGTCAGAGCGGCACTCACAGCCCCAGATGCATCGTTATCATCGACTGTACGTGCAACTAGTGCTTCAGTGACCGTTAAGAAGTTCAGAAAAATTCATTATAAACAGTTTAGAAGAGAAAAGGGAAATAGACAAATTACAATGCGGAATTACGAGCTAATGCAAATTTAAATTATAATTTGAGCTACATATTTTATATATATATATTATGTATATATGTATCAAAAATCAAAAAAAAACAAAATAACAAAATAACTAAAAAAACTTAGCGTAACAAATAGCTGAAAATTCTTTTGTCGTTTTGAAGGAGCAGCCGAAGAATTTCCGACAGAGCCACATTTGTGAATTATATCTGGATGATTAGAAGTTCATGATATAATTCAAAAGTAAGAGCCAAAATAAAAACAAATAAATTAAAAATAATCACAGGCAACATTCTTTGATTTTATCAAAAATATTACTGGTCGTACCTATTAATTTAAAAAAAAATTAATTTGTTTTTTTATCTGCCATTTACTTTTCAATTATTTCATGAATTTATAATCATCCATATACACTCTTAGACAAAAAAAAACGACGCACCGAGGAGATATAAAGCAAATAGGACACAAATTGATGTGCATATAGGTTTCGACGGAAAATACAAAATTTTACATTTTGGCTGCCAGTGAATGAACGGTTGTCGCTACAGCGCATCCGATCTGCGCAACTGGCAGGATATTTAAGAGGAGAAATTACGATTCCAGGTCATAAATTCTTGACGAATTTCATTCTGTATACTCTGGTAGACAGTAACTATGCCTCGCGTACAGGTGCGCAAACGATATGCACAGATGTCAGAATTTGAGAGAGGTCGAATAGTTGGGCTCAGAAGCCGGTTGGCCTTATCGGCGAATAGTTCGACATTTGAGCAGGAGCGATGCCACTATTAGACGATGTTGGCAGGAATAGGTGAACCAAGGCCGCACACGGTGTCAAGAAGAAGGCGGTAGGCGTAGAGGAACGACAGAACGTGAAGATCGAGCAATCGTCAGAGCGGCACTCACAGCCCCAGATGCATCGTTATCATCGACTGTACGTGCAACTAGTGCTTCAGTGACCGTAAGGACCATTCACAGACGGCTCATAGAAAGGGGGCTGAGGTCACGGTGTCCCTTGCGCCGACTACCATTGACCTGCGTACAACGTCAAGCCCGTTTGCAGTGGTGTCGGGCTCATTCGCACTGGAGTGTTACTGATTGGAGTAGAATAGTCTTCAATGATGAGTCCCGCTTTGAACTGAGCCCCGATGACCAGCGAAGGCGAGTCTGGAGACTCCCCGGACTGCGGTGTGATACCAACCTGACTGTCTTCCGGCAGACAGGCCGATAACTAAGCGTGATGGTCTGAGGTGCCATTTCATTTCATAGTAGGACACCTTTGGTTGTCATCCGTCGCAACCTTATAGCGCAGCGGTACGTCGACGAAGTTCTAAGGCCTGTTGTGTTCCCTTTACACATTTCAGCACGATAATGACCGCCCCCACACTGCACATGTTTCTACTGCTTGCCTTAGTTCTTGCCAAACATTACCTTGACCAGCAAGGTCGCTGAATCTCTCTCCTATTGAGCACGTTTGGAGCATTATGAGCAGGGCCTTTCCAACCAGCTCGGAATGTTGACGATCTAACGCTTTAGTTGGACAGAATTTGGCACGATATCCCTCAGGAGGACATCTGCAACCTCTATCAATCGATGCCAAGCCGAATAACTGCATGCATAAGTGCCAGAGGTGGACAAACGCGTTACTGACTTTTTCACTTTGTGAAGCTCTATCACTTCAATAAATCATTCAATTTTTCTCAAACCGTGATCATTTGTTTTTCTGTACATGTACATCACTTCTACTGATTTTCGTTCCATTCGGATAACTCCTTCTTGGTGCGTCGTTTTTTTGTTTAAGAGTGTATTTGTTGATATTTCGTTTTCTTTAAAGTAGCAAAAATATTACGCGAAATTGGCAACATAGACACAATAACGAAATTAGTATTTTTAAGATATTTTACCTTTTAATTTATTTAAATGAAATATATTGCCTGTTTTAAAACATAAATAAAAATTTATAAGCGTGAAATAAATTACAATTTCCTCTTTTTTCTCTACACAAAATATAGACTGCACATCCAAAATAGGTTACATTTTTTTCCCCAACATTTCCAAATATTCAGAAAAGCAAGAAAGCCTTTGTCTGGAGATTTCAATGACTTATGTTTTGGAGGGAGGGAAGGTAATATTTGATTTCGATTTATTTTGAAGAAATGAAAAATAACTCATATAAATAAATAAATGTCGGCTTATTAGGAAATGCAAAGGAATTTTAAAGTAACTGGGAAAATGGCTTAAAGAGGAAATGTAGCATTAAATTTTTAATAGATTTTATCTCTGGAAAACATTTAGTTCAATTTAGCGAAAGTTCTTTAGGCATTAGTGTTATTTTTAGTCAAATATATGAGCATTTACTTTACGGGGTGAAATTACGTATCTAAATAAAGATCTAAAATTCAAAGTTATTCTTGTCAACTGCAATCATTGCAGCTGCGCAGATGTGAAACGAAAAGCCACTGAAATCTTCATCCTGTTTACGAATGAGAAAATCAAAATAAATCGAAAAATGAAGGTCTCACACCTATGTTAATGCTTGGTAAGCAGATAGATATCAGCATTTGCTATCAGGTCAGATAAATTTTCATGGCATTCAGCAAAATTTGACAAGTGACCTTAAAATGATTGGGTGGCTATTTCAAATTGTGTAGTGACAGGAAATGTGTCGAAAGGTCTAGTTCAAAGTTTACTATTATCAGAAATAATTTCAACAACTAGCCGAATGTTCCTGAAGGATACGTTTACTCATCTTTCACTCGGATCATATTTATTCATCGTTTCATGTTTTGATGATAAAACAAGAATGCAGATTGAACACAAACAATTTTTCACCGCATTCACAAAGATTTAATGATTTTTCAGGATTAAGGATCAAGTGCCCCGTTACAGCATCCATTATTCATTGGGCAATCTTCCCTTCATCAGCTAATCCTTAATCAAGTTAGCGATTTCGAAGAAAATTAGAATTTTTAATCCATATCGTAAGGTCAAACAAGGAGTTTCGTATACCGTTAAGTAAGGGTAAATCCAAGAAGGACACTACTTTCAGTTGAAATCACTATTTTCATGAATTTTAGGGAAATCACCACTTAAAAGCTATATTATAAAATATCGCTACAGATCGAGACCGCAAGATGCGTATGAACTACTTTTAGGATCAATTTCAAAAAGCGCTTCTTGTTCTAAAAGTGAGAAAAATTTGAATGGAATACTGTAATGCGCTAAGTTACGCGATAGGGGATTTGGCATATTTAATTATGGTAAAGCTATCTGTCTATGGAGAGGGGGGACTTACTAAGGAAAACTGGCTTGTATACACCTTACGCATAGGGAAAGCCACTAAGATGCCTATGCAGTCAGTCCATTCGCCAGCATTCGAACCCTGTTACCCGACAAGAAGAGCCGATGAAAAGCGATGAAATGTCAGGGGTCTAACTTCACCCTTGATCCTATTTTAACTTATTTAGAGGAAACATATATGATAAGGAATGTAGTTTTCATATGTGTCTGTACAAAATAGTATTAAAATAAATCTGCTACTTGAAATGAAGTTATTTCGATGTCGATGGTTTCATAAAATTTAGTAAGCTCATCTGATCACTCAGTTCACAATTGTAAAGAGGAAAATAAAAGAAAAAATTAAAGAATATCAAATTTTGCTACTTGCTTTTTCTGCACCAAAGAATAAAACAGTGACTGCACTGTGTATATAAATGTAGATTAACTGTATTATCTGTCCAATTATAACTGTAAACCAATTATAACTTAACTGCAGTTTTTGAAGATGGATTTAAAGCATACATTATGCTTTGATGATTATTATTTCTTAAAACTATTTCTACTATTTAGACGGAGTAATGTTCTGTTTATGAGACATTTCTGAATTACTCACAGTTTTAGATGCAAACGAATTACAAGCATAAATGTGCAAAATAAAATAAGGAGCCATGTAACTTTAAGTTCGCGTAAATCAGGTATATACAGTAATATGTTTTCTCTAATGGTAATATTGTTTGGTAACTTCTCAATATGAGAGGTGTTCTGATAGTCAAATCATTCGTGAATTTGGAGAATGGAAAAGGTTGGAACTGTATATTCAGAAATAATTCTCGCACGATAATTATTTTGGGTATATATGAAAACGAACTGTTTAAAATGCTTAATGATTATCTATAGATTTCGACCACACAGTGCATTCATGCACAGTTATGGGGAAAAGCAGATTTTAAATTGGTTTTGACAACTTATCAGTGCTCTTCAAGGTATTTTCTTCCTTCTTTCAGCATGCCTTCGCGGTGTAATGGTAGCACACTCGGCGCTTATTCGAGAGATCCAGGTTCGATGAAAATACCATATAAACT
This sequence comes from Stegodyphus mimosarum, assembly GCA_000611955.2. Classification (NCBI taxonomy): domain Eukaryota; kingdom Metazoa; phylum Arthropoda; class Arachnida; order Araneae; family Eresidae; genus Stegodyphus; species Stegodyphus mimosarum. The sequence continues at coordinate 268,924 of KK120759.1, read as the reverse complement.
AATGCATTCTCTGTATCAGTAAAAGAAACCGAAACATTTTATTTACAATCCTATCCATTTGTTATTTTTGATAACGTGACTTTTATAAAGATATATAGACATAATGAATTCGTTTAATGATAATTTGAAGTTGTGGCAGCATCAAAATGTGATTTCGTGGAAAAAAAATAAGCATGAATTAGAAAGTAAACTAAAGTTCGTTAAACAGCATTTTTTAGGGTTAGAAAGAAATAAAGGCAAATGGTATCTTATTCAAAAAGTACGATGAAATAATTAGACAACAAATTATGATGAGGAGCTGAAGAATATGCATCTGCTGAAACCGAAATTAGGTTTTCTTACATGTTATATAAGTCAGTTTGTGTAAACGATGTTAATGTTACGAAAGTGAAGATGGTTTCTGACGAATTATCAGTAGATGACGATGTAAAATAATTAAATGATTGTTTAATATTTGAATTCATCGAAAAGAATATTTCAGAAGAAAAAAATTAGGTTAAAAATTATGATTTGATAATGTTTTTAACAATGAATTCTTCACAATTTTGTCTTGAATATAGACAATGAGTTTGAAATTTTGGAACTGATGCCATTAATTGAATTTTGTTATGTATATAAACAGTCAGAATGTCGAAGACAACCTTTGTTGAGCCATGTATAGCCCGCATACTGACAGATAGCGACCTTGCAACCAGGTGCTGGTAAATTATTCCCATGTCTAAAGTTCGCTTATTCTGCGTAGCTTCTGAAGTTTTATGATACATTGAATGTTTGTCTTTGTATTTGTTACTATTTTGAAATAGTATATTTAGAATAATTGTTTAGGACCTATTGTGAAAAATTTCGTCTTTGTATGTAACAGTTGCATTAGTAAGAACAATTTTCATTAGCTGTCTTATAAATCGTAGAAAGTTTCATATAAAACTGTTCCGATTAAAATTATTAATTTTACCTTTAAAAAATGGTTAGGAAATTTAAAAAGTTGTTGACATGTTTAACATGTTGTTTCTCAGACGGTTAATCAAAACATGGCGGAAAAATGATTCTGAATCAGTGGCCTCGAAAACTAGTCCTTTAAAGTTTTTAATGAATTTTTTTCATTATTTCTTTCTTAGAAATTAAATACTTTGTAACAATAATTATAAAAAAGGAATTCTGTAATAACGAATGGCGAAATGATTAATTTAATAAGGGTGAATGACATGCAGAACTATTAATCCATGAAATATTTCTGTTAAGGAAATAATTTCATGAACCTGTGCTGCTCATCAAAAGTGGGCATAACGTAATTGCTCGTATTAGTTGCGAGGAGGAAGGACTCTTGAAACTTAAATAAAAACTTCTAATTACTTCAAATAATACAGACTGCAGAGAATTAAAGGTACTCCTCCCACATGTTGTTTTTGTACAGCAGTTAAAGTGAAATATCATAAATACCTTATTTATGACTCGATTGACAGCGGAGTTTTTTCCATTTATTTCCGGCTCTTGAAATTCCTATCTGTATAATATATGTAAAATGCATTGAAGTCTACTACACTATGTAGTGTAATATATATATGGAATGCACTGTAATGCTTACTTTTGCTTAACAGAGTCATGCGTATTTATTTCTACTTAATTTTCATAATTCCGATGGGTTATTCGAAATGTTTCTACCATCTTTGGTTCGGCAGAACTTTAAATACACACTATCTGACATTGCGACACCAAGTAGGAGTGGCCCAAAAATTATGCAAATTTCAGGGTAGACACACGTCACCAAGTTATGCGAATAATGTGAAATGCTCAGCTCTCCAGCGCACGTTGAAGAAGATATAAGGGAAGGAATCTGCAGACTATTCAATTTTCCTGCCGTAATTTCTGCTAGGGAAATCATCGTAGAAAATTTGTTCTTGTCTCAGACGACACGTATAATAGCAGAGAATGCCAGGCCATCGTCAACGGAGGCAGTTCCAGCAGACAGACGATTTTACGAGGGACATGGTGATCGGACTGAGAAGGGCAGGTTGGTCCATACGGCAAATCTCAGCTGACACACACGTGAACGCACAGTGGACTGGCTGTGGCGACGATGGTTGGAACAAGGAAATGTGGCAAGTTCTAGGGGCGCCGGTGCAGCCAGAGTGAAGTCAGCACCAGTGGCCCGAAGCATTCGCCGACAAGCCGTTGCACACCCGAAAGCCACGCCTACCTCCATTCTGCAGATGTTCAAGCCACCATGGATATTCCCATGTCGACTAAAACCACTTGCCATTGGTGGCTAGTGGCTTGCACTCGTGGCGTCCGTTAAGAAGACTGGTATTGACCCCACATCATAGACGTCAACGTCTATAATGGTGTCAGGCTCGAGCAATGTGGACGTCGGAATGGCACAGGGTCATGTTCTCAGATGAGTCGCACTTCTGTTTCTCCAATGATAGTCGCTGCGTACGAGTGTGCGTCGATGTGGAGCAGGTCCAATCCGGCAGCAATTATTGAACGCCCACCGCGCGCAACGCGGCATCATGGTTTGGGGTTCAATTGCGTATGATTCCATGTCACCTCTAGTTTGTCTTCAGGGCACTAAGACCGCCCAACGATGCATGGATGATGTGCTGCGGCCGGTAACATTCCTTTACTTTAAAGAAGTGCCTAGTGCCCTTTATCAGCAGGATAACTTCCGACCATACACTGCTCCCATCAGCCAATGTGCTCTTCAAGGTGTACAGATGCTTCCCTGGCCAGCTTTAGTTCCTGATCTCTCACAAATCGAACGCATCTGTTATGCGATTGGACGCCATTTGCAGACTCTGCCATTGCAGCGTTCAGAAGGTTAGGTTAGGTTAGGTTATTCAATTATGGCAAAGCACACGAGGACTATCTGCCTAAAGGGAGGGATGCCTTCGTGGAGGAATTTCTAAGTGAAACTGGCTGGTATACACGTTACACATGGCGAAAACCACGAAAACGCCCATGCAGCCAGCCTGTTCGCGGGATTCGAACCTCGGACCGAACTACCAGTGTTCAGCGTCTTTACCGCTTGGCCGCTGGTGGGCTCGCAGCGTTCAGAAGACTAACTGTGGCAAGTGGTTGACAGGGAATGGAGAGTCATTCCTCATGCCACCATCTGTAGTCTCATTGACTCTGTACATAGACATGTCGCTTCGTGTATCGCTGTCCAAGGTGGTCCTACAACCCTCTGAGCCGACGCTGTTGTTGCTCAGTATTATGCATATCGCTTCGAAATAAAGACATTTATAATTCTTTGCTGTCTCTCCTTTTTTGACGATTTTCATCGCTTTCTAGTCACTCCTTCTCGGTGTTGTATTTTCAATGTCAGGTAGTGTATTTTCAGATTAAAGGAAACTTGTCTGATCCCAACCTGATAGTGAAAATCATATTGTAAGCGAATATAGTATATATGGGTTATATATTAGCAATTAGAAAGTATTTGACTTACCTTTGTTTCCGTACCCATATTTCTTTTAAAACTCCTTGCACGTTTGCTTCTAGTATTCACCTTATCATTATTAGTAATAAATGCAACTCTCCATAATATCGTTACTCATGCTCTTAAAGTTGTATTTACCGCAATAAGAGCTAAAAAGTGAGAGCAAAGTTCTGCCACAATTGTGTGGAAATTACTGGCAAGCGATTAGTGTTAGGAAAAGGAGTGGTTTTTATTTCTACCTTCCTTCAAAATAGCATATTATGCTAGTAGATTATAGTATATATTTCTTCATTCTTCACTTGTCTCATGCAGATTAAGTTAAAATGTTAGAAGGCACACAATAGAGTATATTGTAGAGTAAAATACATTTTGAATTTCTTTATTTGGTACTACACTCTGCACTTATGCCCGAAATTTCCTTTACATGCATGAAATCGTGGATTTCACAGAAATTGTGAATTATGATTTTATGAATTTGTGTGGAATGATACATATTGTGGTAACACATAAATACAAAGGATAAAATTTAAGAGCTCAGTATATGATATAAAATTATAGCTTGAAACAAAATGGTAATAGCATTGTACAAGGAGAGTTCAGAAAAAAAGAATAATTAAAACAATTAAAGCTTATGAATTTAATATGGAATGGGAACTCTTCTCACTTGCACACACATATCACAATATGTTTTCATATTGGCAAAAATAACACTGTTAAACACGATTAGGGGAATTAAGTTCATCTCATTGGAAAAAGCGGCCTTCAGGGAATTTGCATCTTTAGGAGGAGGAGATGTGTCAATGCAATTGTTTTGCAAGATAGTCCCATAGGTTTTTTATTGGATTAAGATCAGGAAATTTTGGCCACGGTATTCGCTCAATGCTTCACATTCAAGGAATTCGTCAATGAGGTTTGCTGGATGTAGTCAAGTATTATCATCTGTAAATAAAAAGTCAGATCCATATGAGCTTCCGAAGTCTTATATAAGGTTCTCAGACCTTCATTCCGATATCTCTGGCCGCCACAGATCCGTTGTTGAAAACGTGAAGGGGCGTACGTCCTCGATCATTGTTCCTCCCTATACCATCACAGCAATATTATTAAAATGATTGACTCTCTTTGGGTGTTAACATCTTTAGCATCAGATATTAAGCGAAACCTCGACTCATCAGTAAAGAGAACATGGGACCATAGGTGTTCATTCCAATTCTGATGTCCTTTGCACCAAGCGATCTCTCTTTTGTTGTGATGAAAGTGAAACATATACTTTTGGTTTTCCATATACAGGTTTGCCGTGACACAACAGTTCCAGTGATGGCTGCAAGCTCTGAACTCAACTGCCGATCAGTAAACTTCAGTCACGACGGGTAGATAATCCCAGATATCGTTCTTGGGACGCAGTTGTCATTCTTTTATGATCTTGTCCTGGCTGCTTTACAAAGTTCCAAAGTTCTTTTCATAGCGTAGCGTAGACTATCTGCCTATATTCACACATCTCACTGCTTCCATTATTGTTTGCCCTGTTTCTAAATGGCCGATGATTCGCCACTTCCCAGAATCTTCCAAATAATGCTTTGGATTCATAAAAACCATTAAGAACTTACACACTGAAATAAAATACTCTATTGGAGAAATTCACTCAGATATTCACTTTGGGCAAAGTGCATGATTCATCTTCAGATAATCTAACACCTTGATTTGCATAACCGAAGCCGTTTGACACTTTTGTTTAGCTAATGCTAATTAGGATTGTCTTTCACGCATCCCATGCGAAAATGGTTTACATTGGTTGGATATTCCATGAAATATCATTATTTCTGGGTATGTAAATTAAACTATGGACAAGAGTGTATTATTATACTATGTGATATACTTTATTTAATTCTGGTTATGTATTGTTTGCATAATTTTTCAACAAAACTTAAACGTAAATATATATGTGACATGAATTTCCCATTTTAAAGAACGTTCATTACTATTCGCAGTTTTTCCTATCCGTGTCCGTGGCAGCCCACCAGCGGCCGAGCGGTAAAGACGCTGAACACTGGTAGTTCGGTCCGAGGTTCGAATCCCGCGAACGGGCTGGCTGAATGGGCGTTTTCTGGTTTTCCCCATGTGTAAGGTGTATACGAGCCAGTTTCCATTAGAAAGTCCTCCACGAAGGCATCCCTCCCTTTAGGCAGATAGCCCTCGTGTGCTTTACCATAATTGAATAACCTAACCTAACCTATCCGTGGCAACCGTAAACTGCCCGCAGGTACGGGGTATTGTTGTACAAATAACATTCTCCTGTTTTAACTTATCAGCGTTTAAATAATGATAAACGCAAGACAGACGAAAAACACGCCAAATTAAAACTTACAGTTAAAGGAACAAACTTGCGTTGATAAACTATTGCGAGAACACGCTAGCAGCCTGAAACAAGAGCAGACACGTTAGCAACACAGGCTTTCCAATGCTAAAATTGTAGAAGAAAAGAAAAATTCAAAATTCAGAAAAATTCTTCAAAGAAAATTGTAGAATTAGCTATTTTTAATATGATGCGTTCAATAAACAGACAAACCAAATTTAATAAAAATCATTTGAAGAAAGGAAACAAAAGAAGACGTAATAAGAATTTCTTTCGATTTCAAAATGATGAAAGCTTTAAAGTTACAATTACAGTAGAACTCCAATTATCCGAATAATTAGTGACGGATCCTATTCGGATAATTGGATCCTTTCCGAAGAAAGGGTCTATGTGCACTTTCATTAATTACTGTATGTACTGTATGTCTGACGAATCACACACCATTTCCTCCTTTTAATGTCTGAAATCGATGATTGTCCAACACCGTACATGTCAGCCAACTGTTTACCTGTAACTCCTTTGTAGGATATCCGCTAACGATAACACAACACGTTTTCTTTCAGAAGCCGTGGTGAACGACGAAAGGCATTCATAAACAAAACAACGCACCGACGCGAAAGAGTATCGTCACAGTACTATAGCAGGTCAACGATACACTGACTGACTAGTAATCAAAACGAACAGTAACAGGTGGGCCACCTGGCGACGGATGACAGTAATGTAACGAATAATAGAGCAGAACTGTAAGACGGTGACTCATCATTCCAATAATGTTCGCTATGCGCCTACACTAGCTTGCCAGAGGGAAGGACAATAGCGGGCGTAGACAGAATCATTATTTTGCGAATCGCAGTACGTTTCCGTTTTAATTTTTTTCTTAAATAAATTCTGAAAGCGATTCGGATAGTCGGAGTTCGGATAATTGGAGTTGTACTGTAATTGAAACACGAAGCTATAACATTTTTCTAAGAAAGGGGCATTTTTAGCCTTTACCTGAATTTGCGCAAACGGACATCAAATGAAGCTTCATGTGTCACCGCGGAAGTTAAATGAATATGCAATTTAAAAAATTACCAGGAAAAGATAATTGCTTGAATATGGCAGAGCATACAAGGGCTATCTGCCTAACTAGAGGGATTGTTTCGTAGATAATTTCTAAGGAAAAATAGCTAGTATTCACGTTACATATAGGAGGAAACCGACTAGCCAGAAAAAGAAAGGTTTCTGCATCGGCAACTGATTCACTGATTCAAAATTTAGATTCTTGCCAGAGATTGCCCTCAACTGCACTTGTTTATGGCTACCTGAAAAATAAATTATAATTTTATAATAAAAGATAAATAAATTAGAATTACAAATAAATTACGGTAACAAAAAGTAAATTACATTTAAATCTTACTGAATTACAATTATAGTTACTGAAAAATGAATTATGATGATAAAATTTAAGTGCGGGGAATTTGAATTTTTGATTTTTTTAATACTTATGTTAAAAGTCCATTATTTAAAAGCTCTATTATGGTGTCTAAATTTAGCGACATTTTCTTTTCTTGCCACTCTGGTCGTCAGTAAAATCGACAACTATTATGAAAAGTACTAGCGAAAATATTATGAAAAAACTTTTAATGGGAGGAAGGACACTAAAAAAGAAATTATTAAAATTTTTTATCATAGTCTTGAGAAAATTGGAATTTTATAAGCAAGATTATATAATTAGTTCTATAATTGTGGCTCATAATTAATGTTATAAATTAAAAAGAAATAATTTTTTCTTTGAATATTACTTATTTTTCCCGATTCTTAATATTAAGTACAATTTATGGAAATACATTTTTTTAAAAAACCAACATGTGGCAAATAGCGGCCATTATTAGTCACGGTTTTACGTGTTCTATCTGAAAATTCTCCGTAACCCTATCAAGACTTGCGTTTCTTTTAATTGATTTCGCAAACATAACTATAGTCCTGATTAGGAACAGAGAGCTTACTAAAAGCTATGTTCGTGCGTGTGTAGAAGATACAACAAAGATAAGTATGGTTCAAATTACCCTTTATTGGCTTATAGATTTTACATACGTTCCCGAACTTCGAAATACAAAGACCAACCACTTGTGGTCTAAACGTAAAAGAATATAAGACTACTAACTAACTAAAATTTAAATAAGAGCTAATTTTTAATCTTACACAGATGACTAGCACTAAGACTAGCCTTTTAAATTACTACGTCTGTAGTACGCAAACTGCGGAAAACTACAATACGTTTTTAACTTTCAAGAGGGTTAAACATCTGGCCTCAAAGGCGGAAGTAACTGATGGCAAGCTCGCATAAAGACTGGTAGCAAGAGGACTCTCTCTTCTTCCTCCTTCTCTTGGCAAAAAGCCACAACTTAAATACTTAAGCGTTAGCAAGTACAATTTGCATAAACATATTCACGCGTTAATTCTGGCCGGAAGTGGAAAATAAGAGATGATAGTAAAGTTTTAAAATAAAATAAACGTTAGTGAACTTAAAATTATTACAACCCTTTGTTAGTGTTTCGAGTCTTAATACTTGATTTGCTCATCGAATATTGACTTTTGAGTAGTTGCATATTTTTGTGGCTTATTTACCCACACCTTTCGTTTAAATAACTCCAGAGTAAAAATATATATATAGTCTGCTTGAATTTCATATCCTAGAAAATTTATTTTTTCCTTAGCAAAATTACATTGAGATTGTTTTAATTTCATATTTTCTTTCTCACATATATCAAATATTAATTTAAGATGGTTTAAATGCTCATCAAAATTTGGAGAAAATACTATAATATCATCAAAATAATTTAAAGCATATTGAATCTGATATTTGTTTAACATTTGTCTAAGAGCCCTTTGAAAGATAGCTGGAGAAATTTTTCAAACAAAGGTAATCTAATAAATTCATTAAGTCCAAAATTTGTGGTAAATGTTAATTTCTCAGTATTTTTTTCATTTAATTTTATATGCCAATAGCCAGATGCTAAATCCAACGTAGAGAAAATTTTGGCATTCGTTAACTGATCTAAAACTGCATCTGTTCTAGGGATTGGTTCAGAATCTGTTTTGGTATTTTGATTAAGTTTCGAAAATCAATACATAATCTAGACTTTGATTGTTCATCTCTTTTATAAGCTAAAGTTCCAGGAGCAGCATAAGGACTAGGGGGTTCAATATTGATACAACCAAAATCATATTTAATGTATCGAAAATTACCTTATGATTCCTTACTTCAGAATCAAGAATTATATCCACCAATTGAACAAGCTAGGAAAATTGCTTAAAAAAGATCTGATGATTATCATAATATAAATAAATAAAGATATGATATTCACTATAAACCCAGTAATTTTAAAATAGGTGATTTAGTAATGTATGAAGAATTCCAATATCCTAATACACGTAAACTCTCTCCTTCTTTTTCAGGACCTTACAAAATTTTATAGCAATATTCTGAAGTTACTTATGAAATTGATAAACCTAATCCTTTAACTAAAAAGAAATCAGAAATCGTTAATTCAATCAGATTAAGACCTTTTAATCCAGCGAGTGAATTTAAATTAACTGTTAGAAATAGCAGAATTCCAGTTTCTGTCCAAAATTTATTAACTTCAAAATTCTCCATTAAAATATTTTCCCGATTATGCCATTTAATACCTGATTTAGACTACAAACCCTAATTATAACCAATTATTTTTACAGAGCTTGACCTTTCCCAGTCTGGCTGCTTTCCTGTTACCGCCTTTCCTTCTTCCCAGATTTTTTCCGTTCAAAATTTGTCATATACGTCCCCCACAACCCAAAAGATGAGAAGAGGAAAAACTTTACCCATACATTTTTGAAAATTTGGCTTTTATACCAGATTTTCATTCGAAGACAAATGTTTTTATTCTTTTTCTCGGACACTAGGTTTTACACTATGTGTATTACTCATTGTATCTTCTTTTTAGGGAGGACAAGAAGTGATAAAACGCGGCCGCTATCCCCCTAGGTAATACTCCTAACACTCCCTTAAAATTTTATCTTTTTATCTTTTATTTATTTATTTTTTTTTTGTTAGGAGATTCAACTATGGCCAAGACACTATCTTGGGTCTTTTCATATTTTTCATACCAGCCACGATCCTCTGGCCATAGTTTAGTACAGAAGTGCTATCACACACATACACACAGAAAACATAATTTTAGAAAACAAAAATTTTCTTTATTTTTCTTTCCTACATAATTCTGTAACAAAATTTTCTTTTCTTTCTTCCTGTTGTAGGGTAATATTTATTTCTAGTTTCTAAAATTCTAAAAAAGACTTTCACTTGATCATACAAGTTACTTGTCTTCAATTTTAATTTTAATTTTGTAGCATGTTGTATTTTTTACACTTTGATTTAATTCATTCAAAACGAATTTGTTTTACAAAATACTTTGACGCAATGTACAATGCCAAAGCGCAGTTACCTTTTATAAGGCAACAGAGGTTTTCTGATATTTTGGTACTTAAGCAACCCCCAACTGTCAGCAGTTAGTCACGCTGATTTGTTGGAGAGGACATGCCAAATTAATCGTCAAAGTGTTAGTGTATAATTTAGTATTGTATCATATTATTATATTTTTACATTCAGTTTTTGTTGTATTAAGTATGTGTATCTTCAATAAGAAGAATTTATTTAATTAATTCCAAAATTATAGATTATATTTTTTCTAAATATTAAAGTTCATTTTATTGATATGAGTTTCATTAAATATGAAAATTATATTTTACTGAATATGGAAATTATATTTTACTGAATATGAAAATAACTTGAAAATTATATTTTTACTTTTATTTTATGAAAAACACGTGAACATTTACTTTGAAAGACTTTTAGTGAACTTTGAACATTTACCTGGTGAAATTAATGTTTCATTCAACATTCAAAAAGACATTGGACATGTTTTGGAAAAGGACTAAAGGACTTCTAAAACTGTATTTATCATAATTTTACTCTTAATTTATTAATTAGTTTATTTAGAAATTATATTGTTATTGCAATAATTGTAAATTAGTTGTTTAAGTTATGTAATCTATGTAATCTATGATGTATGAAAAGGGTCATGCATAATGACGGGGCTTAGGCAAACCTAACGACTATGTCCTTGATGCTTCCCATGCCCTTCTTCATATACTAAACTCTCTCTTGCTTCGCTAATCCTTTTCTGTCACCCTGCTCTCCTGACCTTTCTTTTGAAGGAGGGGGGAGGGAGATGTAAGATATAAGAAAATACGATAGCTGCTTTAAAAACTAACTGGCGATCTCAAAATTAACATTCTAAATTTGGTGATCTCTCCCTTAATTCATCTGTTCTCCCGAATTCGAGATCTTTCGACGTTACGTAACGCTGATTGAAAAGTGCAAACCAAAACTAGTATTAGCCAATCATAGCTTGTCTCTACAATCCCACCTACTCTGGTATAAATACTCTGGCGAGCTAATTATGTTATTCCCTTCTGCTACCTTTCACCTTGCTAATAACTCCTCGCTTTGCTTCCCCGTCTCCTGCGTCTTAATTCTAAGAATCAATGTGAATAGCAGTTTATCATCTTTCATTATTATTGAATCATAGAAATGTATCGGATCTCATTATGATTGGATAAACATCTATGGAGATGATTTTATATGTTTGAAAATAAAGCCTGGAAATTCTTCAAGTTCATGTTTTGTAATCTTCATCTGTAAGCCTTCACGCTCAGCTACGACGACTGCAGAAATTCCTCCTTCTATGGTTATCGAAATCATCACATATATATCTATGGCCTTTAAATATACAATCGCGATCACCATTTAAAAAAGTTTGAAAATCGCGAAATTATACGACTGCGAAAGAATCTCTCTGAAACCTTTGCTTGCAGCTGAAAATATTGAATAAAGTGGTAAATTGTTGCAAAGCTATGCGAATTCAGAAAATCAAAGAAGTTGCTTTACGCTAGTTGTGTCAAAATACTGCAGTGTTGATTGTACTGTTGTTAAAATCGAACAATGTAATTAAATGTAACGAAAAAGTTATTTGCTATTTAAATCAGAACTTTAATTATATGGCATCTTAATGTCTTAATGCGACAGCTTAAAACTTTCGTTTTTCGCAATATTTACTTTGAATTTTCCTGTACTTAATTATTTTTTGGTCTTGAATTCAGATATGAGTATTCCATAGTTAAATAATTCATTTTTAATATTAAAGTAATTGCCGTGGAAAAAATTAATGTTTCATGTATGCTACTTCTCAAGGACCACTATTAAAATAAAATTATCACAGAATTGTAATATTTTGATCTAGAATATGATGTACATCAAATAATTAATGAAGTGCTTTTACGTTGTATTAAGATTTCTTTTTATTATCAAGCTGGAAATGCAATATTATTTAGCAATAAAATTTTTAAAATAGGAAAGAACTTAAAGAAAACATATCTGTTGTGATATTTATAACAAATCGTATGTGTTTACCGAGTAAAAATCCAAACGCATGCACTTGTACAGTTAAAAATTTCGAAGCAGATCTTTTTTATCCAGAATGGAAAAGTGCCACGGACGCTGTGCCGAAGAGCCTTTGCTGCTATTTCAAATATGCGAAAGATAACTTCTTTCCATGGAGTTATATTTTTAGGACTCAGAATAACCAGAAATCAGCTAGCTTTTAAACAGGGATATACACTGACGAGCCAAAACATTATAAACATCCCCACATTTTTTGATGAATTCCTCTGGAGGACGTGCAGGGTTCATGATTAAGTGGGAATGGTATTTACTGCTGTTGGAAAAGAAGGTAAGAATCACTCTTGTACTTACTTTTGTGAGTGATGGAAAAGGCTGCTGTTCTAAGCTAATTTTATAGAGAGCAGATTGTAATGGCTCTAAGACTCGGTACGAATATCTTCTAAACTGCACGACTGTTAGGTCGTTCACGATTTGCCGTTGTCAGTATTTATGCGAAGTGAATATATGACTGTGAAACCACCGGTAGACGCCAATGCGTTAGACGTCCACACGTCATCAAAGGAAAAGGACATCGGAGACTGTCCCGCTTGGTAAAGCAAAATCGGCACCAGACAGTGGCTCAGCTGAGAGCCCAATACAATGCAGGTCCAAGTGCAAGTACATATTTCGGAACACACAGTTCAGCGGCAATTGGCAACAATATAGGACTGGTCAACAGACGTCCCACTCGTGCGCCTCTGTTGACCAAGCGTCATTGTACTACACCTACGGTGGGTCCACGAACATCGAGACTGGATCATGGATAAGTGAAAGAATCAGCCTGGTCTGATGAATCACGATTCTCATTCATCATGTCGGTGATCGTGTCAGGATACACCATCTTCCAGGCGAACATTTGCTCCCGTCTTGTACAGCAAGTCATACTCTGGCTGGTTTGGCGGTATTATGCTTTCGGGGACGTACTCATGGGCGGCTCTAGGACTCTTAGTTGTGGTAGAACATACTATGAAAACTGCAGACTATCTGAACATAACTGCGGGTCATTTGCGCCCTTAGATGTCGTCTCTCTTCCTAACTGGAAATGGAATTTCCCAGCAGGACAACGCCCTATGTCACAAGGCTCGAATTGTGTCGGAATGGTTCGAGGAGCATAAGGATAAATTTCGAGCATAAGGATGTCCTGGTTACGTAAATCACCGGATCTTAACTCGATAAAGCACATTTGGGATGTCATGGAGTAGCAGCTCAGAGCTGCCACCAATCTGTAGTTTTCCTGACCACTGCTTTGACATTTGGTACAACCTGTCTCCAGTCATCTACCATCTTTGTTCTTCAGTGTGCATAGAGGTTATTTTCATCGATTTCCGCGAATATTCCAAGGTAAAAAAGCAAATTGAATCAAAAGCAAATTGAATTTATTGAGCAAATTGAATCTATTCTTCCTCATGGCCTCCAAGGAAATGTTTTAGTTCGTTTGCATAATAGTCATTGTTCCTTGTCAGCCCACGAGTTAGCAGTTTTGACAACGATAACCGCAGTTTATGGCCTACCAGCACAGTCTTTTGATCACTCTCGAGTGTTACCTCTACTTTTTCAAGAGCCTGTACCTCAGACATACTGAAGCATGGCTAAGTGTTTCACCATCGAACACTTGAAATATGATGTATCCTGCATTATTTCAAATATTTCATTAAAGCTCTTGCCACGTTTGAGACATAATTAAATTAAGTACTTTCTGATCATCGGCCTCTCCATCAAAAGTCGCCATCTCATTGGTGAAAAACGTTTGATTGGCTACCTTTTACGGCTTACATTAGATACAAGTAAAAGCTGAAGCAAGGCCCGCAGACATGCTTCCATCTAGTCATATTTAGGTATCGCCGGGCCTTGCTAAATGACGGTGAGAGCCCCCTTGCTAAACGTACACTATAGGCTTATAAACATTTATAATAAATATAATTAAAAAAAAGGAAAATCTATTTCCGATGTTTACATTTGTACAGCCAGTGGATACTGTTCAGTGAAACGATGGCTAAATATAAAGAAAGTAAATCCAGATGTACTCAAACACATGTATGGTATGCATATACGTATTGTCGCGTTTATCAATCTTTACTGCTGAAGACATTTCACTGAATGTGACAAAAATTAGTTAGCTTCTTTAGTTCATATTATTATCAATGAAACATTTTTTATTTATTTCAAACTTATTTATGTTATTTACAGATAAGATTGTTAAGATATTAATAATCTTATCTGTAATTCGTATTATTAAGATATTAATAATCTTATCTGTATCAATAATCTTATTCGTTATTTAAGATCTTAATTAATGAATGAAAACGACGCTATTTAGATGTAAATAGCTTTATATTATTGTAGTGTAAATCTAATAGATTATGATATCTAAGTTTCTGGGTTATTGACAAACAAAATAGATAGTAGCAAAGATTATACAGCAGTTTCGAATATGTTGGCATGCCTAAGACTGCTTCATGAATCAAATCATGGAGTCAAACCATAGGAATCCAATCATGAAGAATTGTCTAAAGGAAAATGGCTCGTATTTATATTTCATTTGGAATAGTCCCATGCAATCAGCCTGTTCACCAGGAACGAATTGTGTATGAAACAAGAGAATCGAAATTTAAGGGCTCCTTAAGCTGAACGGATATCACTTATTCACAATCTGTAAAGGAGGATATATCCTCTATGTGAGTACCATATAATAAATGTTAGGCACTTAATTGTACAAAATACATCTTATTATATAAGGCTTCACATTCTCCAGCTCGAATGAAATGCACGTATTAAAAACTAGTCAATAAAATATTGAGTTCGCTTTATTAAAATGTGCAGCAGCGATACCGCTTAACGATTTTAATAAGTCTTTGAAGCATTACATTTTAAAATGCGACTTAATGCTAACCCAGCTCTCAAAAGTTCTTATTTTCTTTTCCATTTAAATCGCAGATTTTTCGAAATACACTAGCGATTATTCTTTAGAAATTCCTGTAACCACATTTCAGGAAAACACCGAATTATAATCATGTAAAAAGTTTTCATGTTTACTCAATTAAGTACCACTACCAACATTAATGTTGTATCTAAAACAGTGTCTGAAGTTTAAGAGGCGAACGTCATCGTGACATCACCAAACACATACTTCACAATCACGTAACCTTCCATCGCGTTTTCGTATTCAGCTTTGACCTCGAATGGAAAGGATAGAACACGGGTAGTCAACCTTTTTATACCTGCCGTCCACTAACTAGGTGATGAAATTTCCTTATCGTCCACCGGTTTCGCTGGAACTTAATTTAGCGTAAATGCAAAGTAATTTTTTGAGTGAAGCCTTAGTAAAAATATACACATTTAAATTCATCCATTTATTTTGCTTATAAGAGACAGAAAATTTATGTCTCGCTTAGCTAGCAGGTGGTTCCAGCGAAACTAATTCGGCTAGGAAACCTTCATTGGTAGGAAAAGAAGAAATTTCTTTCTTTAAGAGAAGTGGGAAGGCTTTATACATATGAAAAAAGGAGAGAGCTTCACGCAGAAGAACGGACTTTCATCATCGGATGGTCAAAGGCTATACCGCCCACCATTAAAGCTTAAATCGCCCACTCTGGGCTAGAACCATACAAAGGCATTCTTCCCCTTTGACAGATAGCCCTAGAGGCTACGCCGTAATTAACCAAACCCTATATAAACCTGGCTTAGAACCTCTCTAACTTTCCCCATTAAGACAGCGAGAAATGGAAATATTTCCAGAAAGCCTCATCCAGAAAAGTCCAAAATTAGATATAAACAATACACTGGTGTCCAAAAGTTAAGCATAATTGATAATTATGTGAATAAAGAAGGAACTGTAAATCAGAATAGCGGGAAACGTGATATGCGAGTGTAAAATGGTTATAAAATAAGAAAGCAAATCAAAAGAACGATAATAATTAATTTTATTATCCAAAGTAGCAGTTTGAAAGAAAACTGAGAATAGCAAGGGTTCACACTTTAAAGGAAAAATGAAAGAAAACATTAAATAAATTACTGATGCTGCAGTTTAATAAGGCGTGTGGTCACCTCTGACAGCCAGGCACGCTGCACAGCGATTTACCATACTTGCTATGAGATGATGAATGAGTTGTGGGCTCAAACTGTTCGAAGCTTCTTGAAGAGTTCTCTTCAGTTCTGTAACTGAGCTTGGTGGGTGCGAAGGGCTGCAATTTGTCTCCCGAGCATATCTCATACATGCTCGATAGGATTTAAATCAGGGGAGTTCGCAGGCCACGACATGTGCTGGATGTTTTCCGTTTCAAGGACGTCATCAACCAGCACCGCTCGGTGACATGGCGCATTAACATCCATGAAGTCAGGACCGACAGCACCTCGAACAAGCAAACATAAGGCTCAAGAACTTCGTCTCTGTATCTTTGACCAGTCACAGACCCCGTGTCAAAGAAATGGAAGTCTGTGCGGCCGTCCATCATGATGCCTGCCCATACCATTACTGCCCTTGATGGAAAATGATGTCTTTCCGATATGTTTCTTGGTTCAAAACGTGTTCCACGTTCTCTCCATATCATTACACGATGAGAATTAGTACTCAGACTAAACCGGGACTCGTCACTGAACATCACATTGGCCGACTCTCCCACACTCCAATGTTGATGTTTCAAACTCCAGTTCAAACGAGCGCGTTTCTGCGCAGACGTGAGGAGAATGCAAACTGCTGGTCTTCTGGCATACAGGCTAGCATGATTGCGTCTCCTGTAAACAGTTTGTCTCGAAATTCGTATTCCTGTGGCGACTGTGAGCGCCGAACCCAGTGCTCTGGCAGTATTGCCTCTCTGATGTCGCGCTCTTATTACCAGATACCGGTCTTGGCGAGGGGTTGTGACTCTTGGTCGACCTGATACTGGTCGTCGGGTAACATATCCCGTTCTTTGAAACCTCTGCCACAGTCTTAAGATCACAGACTCGTTCACATTCAGAATTCGAGACACTTCGGTTTGTGATCGTCTGGATTCCAGCAATCCAACGATTCTTCCTTTCGCAAACATCTCCAGTTGGAGTTATTGTGCCATCATTCACCTTGTTTGATGGTTAACAACGTTCTTTCGCGCAGCAGTTGCCCGAAACTTGTCTGAACTGCCTATGCTGCGTGAATCGATTTCTCTGCGTTCCGACATGCGCAGGTGTTTCGCGCAGGACGAAGTCGACTGAAAAGTTTTGCATAAACCCAATGTTTCTTCTTCACCGAATTAATATCTGCAAGAAATTTGGAATAATTTTACGAATATTTACTCCTTGCTTTTCGCATTTTACAATTTATGCTTAACTTTTGGACACCAGTGTATATACCTGTACGTAATATGTAGACTATATGCTAACGGAAGTAAATAAATTTTCTTCTTTTAAATTTAATGAACTGTCCTCTTTTCTTAAGTAATATGTTACAAAATTTTAATGCAGTTTTCATCAAGCAAAAATTGTTAATCTGACGGATTGTTAATTTAATATATTTAAAATATTATGCCGGTAAAAATAAATTTAATAAATTTCATCGAAAAGGAAGCAGAATGAGAATTAAAGTTAGTAAAAAGAACTTAAACAGCACATAACAGATTGTTAAAATTTGGCGTGATTCTACGCCAATTTTAAAATCACCACCAAACAATTTTAATATTTAAATTTTGCCTCGAACAATAAAGTCTGCGAATACTAGTAATTCGGTCTGGGGATCGAATCTCAGTGAACGGTGTAGTTGCATGGGCGTTTTCATGATTTTCCCGTATATAACGCGGTTACGAGTCAATTTTCCTCAAAAAACCTCCACGGGACATCCCTCCCGTTGGCAAATACTATCGTACCAGACGACGTAGTTGAATATGTATATACATACAGTATCACAAAAAATTTTTTAAAACAAAAAATATCCCAATATTATTTCCACGCAATATTTGAAAATTTAATCAATTATAAACAAAATAATAAGAAATTTGGAAGCAAGTAAGAAATTTGTCGTCGACTGCGCATTCACTCCACAGGAGAGAGGAGATACGCATTGTTCGCCGTGATCGAAGAGTTGCAACAACCGAAATCACCACCAGCTACAACAGTGGCGATCCACACAGTGTTTCTCAACACATTGGGCAACGTACATTACTACGTATGGGCCTACGCAGCCGGATGCCGAAGCATACCCCTGCACTGACAGCACGTCATCGCCAGCTGCGTTTGCAATGTGCCAAGAAACATCGAAATTGAACATTAGAAGAATGGAAGAAAGTTGCATGGTCCGTCGAATCACATTTTCTGGTTCATCACATTGACGGGCGTGTGCTAATATGCCGATTTCCAAACGAGAACCTGGTTCCCGGATGCACAGTTGAACGGAGATTAGACAAGCCGGTGGCGGGGGGTATTATGACCTGGGTAAATGGAGTATATTAGGACCCATAATCCCCATAGAAAGAATGAAATTTAAAACCAGTGACAAAGACATGAAACGAATAAAATTTAAAACCAGTAAAATCCCTAAAAGAAGCACATAAAAATACATATAAATCGGATTCAACGGTATCAAGAGGAGTTTGATCAGATTCAACTGAACCACTCTTCTGAGGAAAACCACTGTGTTTCTGTTCATCCAAAATTAGCTGATCCGAAAATTCTGAATGCGTCCTCTACACAGTCGCCCTCATTTCATACGAAATAAAACAAATTTAAATGAAATAAATTCAATGCCTAATAAAGCAAAAGTAAAATTTATATTATTCACTAATATAAGATTCAAATTAAAAGGTAATAATTTACAAAATATATTAATAATTAACAGAGAACAAAAACTTTTGAACTCAGTATTGGAAAAACAAAGGACAGTAATTCAAAAGCAAAAACTGAGGCTAATGGTTGTCTGTTTGGCACTATTGGCGATACAAACTGCAGATGAAAAGTTTGAAATCTCCTAAAAGTGAATTTATTGTGTGAAGTTTTAATATTTAATCCTAAAGTTCTAACTTAGAACCTCACGAACACTGACAAGCGAATAATCGCTTAAGTGTGTGAACAGAACACGTAAGACTTAAAGAGGGTTTACAACCCTTTATTTTTCAGTAGATTTACAATCAGTTCCTACTTGGAACTTTACACAAAGCCGCCACTTGAGCTTGAACTTAAAATAATAATAATGTAAACTAAAACTAGCTTAACTAAGCTATTTTAAAGGTATAGCCGAAGCTATCAGAGATCTAAATAGTTGACTCCTAAGTGCTAATTAAATCGGTGAAACCAAGCAAGGGTCTAAGGTATGACCGAGCGTAGCAATAGCTAAGAGAGACGTAGCCAAAAGGCAAAGGCGCGCTAGTCAGGGAATCAGACTCTTTCTCTCTCTCGAAGACGATGAAGTCACGACTTAAATACTACTCTTTCTCATTTGCATTAACTGCGTTTCTGAATTTACATTCTGACAGGAAATTGTAAGCTGAAATTAGGATAAGATAGGAAAGATACTAAACTTAAAATAACTGTTAATAAACTTAGGATAAAACTTACATCTATAAGATATTTTTATATTTAAATTTGGAAAGCATTAAAGTAATTTCAAGTAAAAAAAGGAAAAAAAGAAACAAATGTTATTTAATTTCTTTCATGTCTTTGTGGTTTTTTTTTGGGGGGGGGTTATAAATTTCTTACTGTTTAGTCTATAATTATATACATATATATACAAAGACATATTTAAATTTACCTGTATCTCCAAAGTTTTTCAATAGAAATTTTTAATTCTTTAGAAATATACCTTAAACGTAATTACTTTAAGAATGTGTGCAAATTTTTATAGCTTATAATTCAATTTCTTTCCGAAAAATTTATAAAAAATGATTTAAAAATAAAACTTTTTAAAATAACTAAAAAGAAGTCTGAATTTTACTTGGATTAATCCTATATTTCAGATTATGAAAGAACAAAACGGAAGTTAAAAAAAGCGGTCTTATCAAATAGAGACCAAATTTAATTAATACTATCGAGTTACAATTTTCACTGCTATTTTGAAAAACTACTCTTGCGAGTTTTAACAGACCTTGACCCTTTCGCTTTATATGAGGTGCAGAATGGCACTTTGGACAAAAATCGATGTTATCTTTTCAGAAAAGTCTGAGTTAGCGCCAAAATGCGCATGTTAGGAGAATGTTGCGTATAGTTGCGGTATAGATCCTAAGTCGCGTTTTTCGAGACGTGAAAAAACTCGTTCGGAATTTCGTTAATTTGCCAACTAGAATAGAATATATAGAACTGCCTTTTTTTGACTTTGCATTCTAGTGCTCTGGAGTGCGTGGAGGGCAAAGCAGAGAAATAGCAACTAACTTATGTCAGGGTTGGGTAAATACTTTTAATCAAAGGCAAAAAATTTTTTTTTTGGCATCATGCGGGCAGGGCCGTGACGATCTTTTGCGATGCCCCTGTTGTTTGCAGAACGCAGCTAGGGGTGGGGAACCCCTACCGGGCAGAAAGATTTTAAAAAATTACAAATACGCCAAAAAAAGGATCTATTCCTTTTGGTCTTCGAATGATTAACTTATATACTGTTAAATTTTCAAATAAAAATTAGAGGTGAAATTTCCTTTCCCTAAGCTCCCTTTTCTGGTCAGTTTTTTTATCTCAACAATACTCACGCGTCATTGCTTAACTTCTAAATCAAAGTTGTCAGAAATGATTAAGACTATATTCTTCGTGGGATTCACATGCTTTTAGCACATATAGTGTTCTCAACTTAGATTGATCACTAGTATAGTCATGCTTATGTATGCGAATATACCTTGTAACGATAGATGTACACTAGTGCTGCGGATTTTGATAGTTTTAGTATAAAATCGGGTAGGAAAGAAATGAAAATGTTCATAACGAGCTGGATTAAGCAATTAGAAGGGCACCATTAGGCCCACAAGCCGGCGTTTCCTTAGCCCTGACATATATCCTTATTTACAGAAAATAATTTGGCTTATCGTAGATAAATCGGGATTAGATAAAACGAACGCGACGATCTTATGAGTGTGTTGTAACGCCACGCTTACCTATTATTTTTGTTAGTCAAAAATGGTCGATGTGGACGTACCTTAGTGCCAAAACCTTATACCATTAAATATGTTTTCTTCTTTTACTTTTTTTAATATTCTTAAATGAAGAATTCAAGAGATTTGAATGCCGTTTAGGATTCACATTCGATAAAACTTAGTATTAATCCCATCTCTAATCTCTCTCTCTATATAGTGTTTACAGGTAGAGGTTGAAGCAAGGCCGGCACTTGTGCGCCCAAGTAGAGATATTTGTTATCGCCGGACCTTGTTAACTACTAAGCTTCCGCTCCTTACCGAATTTCGAGGGAGAACATCTCTGAAAAATTCCTTTAATTTTCTCTTACTTAAAGGGCGACTGGAGAGGCGAAGACCCATTCGCCTAATCCAGGTAGTTATACAGATTTTTAGTTCACTGGTACTAATCTAATTTTTTTCAGGTTAGTTCATTTTTAGAC
Organism: Stegodyphus mimosarum; assembly: GCA_000611955.2. Taxonomy (NCBI): domain Eukaryota; kingdom Metazoa; phylum Arthropoda; class Arachnida; order Araneae; family Eresidae; genus Stegodyphus; species Stegodyphus mimosarum. The sequence goes on along the minus strand of KK120759.1, from coordinate 247,125 downwards.
CAAGAGCCACTTGTAGAGCGATTAGGAATTTTATTGGAGTAGGGAAACATTAAAAATGAGCAATGCCTTCTCCGACATTCGAACTTCAGACCTCCTGATTGCTAGCCAGAGTGTTTCCAGTTACTCCACGGAGGCAGGTGGTGAAGAAAGAGGAAAATCATTTACAAATTTATATACTGTATACATACACACACAAATATACAGACATTAAAATAATGAAAATTAGTGAATCTGAATTTATCAAAGGTTATGCCCCAAGCAGCAATGCATAATTACATTATGTGCATATATAAGATATTTCTCCCGGCTTCTTCGCATGCGTTCGTGGTATAGTGGTCAGCCCGCTCGACGCGTAACCGTTCGCCAAAGGTATGCACAGAACACTCAGTCCTGATAGCCTGCCCATTCTAGCTTCAGCTTACAATTTTCTACCAGAATATATTTTTAGAAACGCGGTCAATGCAAATGAGTAAGAGTAGTATTTAAGTCGATGTTTCACGACTTCGTTAGAGAGCCCGAGTTCCTGACTAGCGCGCGTTTGCCTTTGGCTACACCTCTCTTTGCTATTGCTATGCTCGGCCGTACTTTAGGCCCTTGTTTGGCTTCGCCGATTTAATTAATATTTAGGTGCCAACTACTTAGAATCTTGATAGCTTCGGCTATACCTTCCAGTTAGCTTTATTTAAGCTAGTGAAGTTTAATTTCATATTAATTTACGTTCAAGCCCAAGTGGAGGCTTTGCTGTACGCTCCGAGTTAGGAGCTGATTGTGTCATATTATTTTGGGAGATATGAAACAATAAGATTGTGTCATATTTATTTTAAGAAATAAAGGGTAGTTAACCCTTTCTAAGTCTTAAGTTTCTGTTCACGCACTTAAGCGATTATTCGCTTATTAGTGTTAGGGATTTTAAATTATTGAACTGTGAAATAAGAAGGTAAAACCCCACAACCTAACCTAACCTTTATAAGCAAACTCGTTTTGCTTCTGAAGAAAAAACTTCTATGTCAGGTCGCTCTCAAAATCGAAGGAATTTTATCTAAATTCTACGCGAATCTAATTTACAGATATTGGTAATCTTAGCTTTTACTCGTTTCATTTAAACAAAATAAAGACATGTGAAGCGGCTCATGGTATTTTAGTACTACATAATGGGAAACGAATGCAAAATGAAGCAACTAAATGTAGCAGTTAAACTATGTTATTAATTTTATAATTAGATATTGTTGTAGAACAAGAAACAATTCAGTATCATTGAGGAAATTAGTCCTTAAGATTATAAAAACTAAAATATAAAATTTAGACATACCTCTAACACAAAAGTTCAAAATTTTGGATACTCTGAAATGGTTCAAAGACACTTCGCAGTTGTACTGTAAAGAGATATCAGTGAAAAGATACCGTAAAGAGATATGAGCCTCTAGTATCGTAAAGAGAATCAAATGTTTTGATTCTTTTTGCGATATTTCGTGCAGGAATTTCAGCATAACCAAGTAGGAATCCAGACTGAACATCGAGAAGGAGACGAAATTTACCTTTTCCAAACTTGTGCCGAGATCTGAAGACCTGATAAAGGAGGTACAAACTTAACATTAGATTTCTTCTCGAGGAGAAGTTTTTTAAATTTCAGGAATCAGGAGGAGTGCTTTTAAGTCCTTACAAGCTCATCTTTTTTATCAAACTGATAATAGTCTGATTAGTTTTAAGAGCAGCTTATCATGTATATGGAGAACAAGCATTATAAAAATAACTGTTCAAATTTGTATGCAGGAAAAACCATCGTCAGATCTGATTTTCAAATTTTATCTGAAAAACAAAGATGTAGTTTCATGCAGAGTTCGAGAGAGTCATTCGGTCAAAATGTGAGAAAAAGTTTGAAAAAAAGCCTGCTGTATAGAATTCATCTCTTCTGTAACCGTCTTTCGCTACCTGCTTCTAAAAAGATGTCTTGTCAGAGCCGGGACGTATGTCTCAGATGAACAACTAAGAAGAGCCAAACTGGGTATGAAAATTAAAGCTAGTTTTAAAAGGCAAATTATGATTATTAAATTTAGACTTTGTAACACGTTAAGAAGCAGAATTTTGAAACAAATAAGTAATAAAAACTTTGTTAGCATTATTTATGGCATTTAAAAGCTTCTCCTTGTTTCTTTTATTGTTGGCGTTTTATGGTCGACTTTAATTTCCATTAACCATCATTCTGAGCCCTCGCCTCCGTCAGGAATTTGCCTCAAAGTTTACGTTTGAGATATCATAGTGTTAATGTAATAAGCCGCCCAGACAGGGTATGGTTAGTGATGCTATCCGCTGTATCAAAGGGCCCGGGTTCGAATAACGGAGAAAACATGGATGGTTGTAAGTATATAGTGCATGTGAGGCACAGGCGCACTCAAAATATATGGCGAGCAGGGATCCCCTCAAGAAGCTGGTAGGAGAAGAGGGGTGGGACAATAATTCGGGGGCCTGAAAACTGCAGTGGGAGGTTAGCAGTTAGCAATGCTCGGCGACACTTACTATGCCTAGATGGATTCCTTGGTGCCGGCCTTGCTTCAACCTGTGCCTGCCAATAAGCAGGAAAATTATTTAGGTACAGATTTACTGATTTTATTTTGTTATCTTTCGGCAATCAGGTTTTGTTAATACACATTTTTTACTTGAGCGTTTTCATTAATTGCAAGTAAAGAGTTAAGAAAATTTTCCAGTCACAAGCAGTTCAGCTGCATTAACAATATATAATTTATTATCAAATGCTTTGGGGTTTTTGTATATAACTATCTAACTTTAAATTTCATTGTTGGAAAAAGGTACGTTGATTTGCATGTATAGTAATGAAAGATATACACACTAAAGTTATCCAAGAAATACTTTACTTCTGTCATCAATAATTCTATACTCTCTCCCATTAATCTGAAGTGTAGTTTCCATTGCAAAAGGTTTCGTTCTATTTTAAAGTACAAATTGTTTCAACTTCGTCATAACAAGCTTTCCAATCCACGATCTGAACCTGTAAAGCCCGTCGATTGCCCAAAGTTCAGCAGATCTAACGTATAGAAGTTCACTGGAATAGTATCAAAAGATTAAATAAGGATATATAATCGAAATATATTACATTATCAGTTCCCTTGCTCCATTTATATTATACAATTTGCTGTTCAACGAGCTGCATAGTTCGAGGTTTTTGTTCTGTTGAATCCATATTTAATTTCCCGCAGAACTCTGCTGTTGGTTCATTTCATTTCATTACTTCATGGATTTCAATGGACTATCATTATTGCTAGACGGATTATGGAAATCGACACTTTCATTAATATTAAAAAAAAACAGAAAGCACTTACAAAAAAAAGCTTTAATACTTATTATCAATTAAAACTCTTAGGATATAATTATAATCAAAGACTTATTTGGCCACCATTTCCTAAATAAATAAGAGCGCTGAACACAGTCTTTTGAAGTGAGTTGAAATCTCAGCGAATAAACATGTTGACTGGCCCTTTTCCTGTACCTTTTGTATGACGTTAATACGTGTTAGTTTTCCTTAAAAAGTCCTCCACGATGTCAATCATTTCCTTAGCCAGAAAATACTCACAAGCTCTTCTTTAATCAATTACCAAAATAAAGTGAAATCTTAATAGTTACTTATGAACTATTTAAAATGTTTTAATATTTTATCTGCGATAGAATGGTCGTCATCACATATTTTACATTATTTACTGTTCATTATTTTGCTTGATATTTATATAAATACTTAAATTTAGATAAGGTCTTCAGATGATAAGTCATTGCAGTGGGCTGAAATTAATAACCTTTTGAAACTATCAGATTTTAAATTTTATGACACTATTCGTGAATTCCATACAGGAAGTGAAATCAAAATTTGCATAAAGCTACACGCTTAACAGAGAGATTAAACTGCTGTCCATCTATTCGAAAAAAAAACTGGTTGATCGTATGGATGTTTCCGTAGATTTTGTTTTTTATACGCAACAAAAATAAGATCCGATTCCTCTTAGAAAGGTCTCCTTAATGGCACCGCTCCCCTTCATATAATTCTCCTATGTTTTGCTATACCGAATTCAATGAGCAAATACAATAGAAGAATAATCTCCTAAAAAAAGCAGAAAATATTTCTGAAAAATGTGGAAATTTAGCTTTAAAAACCTGCAGAATCTAAGAGAAAGTAAAAGGAAAGGTTAAAAAATATTAATAAATCAAATTGCCAATAATTCAATTGATAAAATGACTAACTTTCCTAATACATACTGTTTCACAGCAGAAATGAAAAATGTGATAGATGTTTTAATCTTGAAGCTAAAATATGCAGGGTGTATCAGTACAGGTGAAAGGTGACAGCTGGCTCGGGCACCCGAACGGCTTTGCTAGGACTACTCGGCCATTGCCCGAAACCCGCATCTATCCGGAGCAACCCCTCCATGAGGTCCCAATCGGACCGTATCGGGAGTTTATTGAAAAATTTAGTCATTTCATCCATGGCCAGACAGCAGCTCTGAGCATACAATGTCAATTGCTGGGCTGGATACAGAGCATACAATTACAGTACTTTGGTATGGACAATGCTATAACATGTACATGGTGGCCCACTGTGGTGCGCGGTAAAGACTATAGTATGACTTACATACAATATTAGAATACTTACTTACAACAAAAGTGATACATACAGGACTTACTTACAATAATAGTGCAAAAACATTAATACAACAATAGAGTACATACAGGAATTACCTAAATATTAGTACAGTTTAATAGTAGAGCTTATACGCATTATAAGAATAGCACTCAATGCGTGCAGCACTTATGCAAACATTTACTCGATACATGCGATATTGGATTACAAATATAAAACATAAGCACAACGCAATACATACGTATGCACTAGCTCAATGTACACCCACAATACATTTTCGCGAATACATGGTGTATCAGTAAAGCGGTGACAAACTTTTAGCAGAGATAAAGTACACCCAGAAGATGGGAAATCACATAGAAACGCATAGTCAGAAATGCTTTCCTGGCGCGGCAGTGACGACACAAAAATCAAGAAAGAAAGGGCACGAACGGGGTGAGAAAAGATGTTTAATATTCGGAGTACAGCAAAAACAAAGAAAAGACAACATAAAGAGACAACGACCGTCATCAAAAAAGGTGTTCGAAATTACGACCCGCACCGTGATGCAGGAACTGTGTGTCATGCATCTTCCATGCTATTTTCCATTCATGATGCAGATTTTCCATGTACCGGAGAAGTGAGGCCTGCATTACGGTCCGGGGTCTAATTTCGCAGACCTTCTTTAATGATGATCGTTGTTTGTTTTTGTTCCTATTTGTTGGTTTCTGCTGTACTAAATATAATAAAACAAATTTTGTCTCACTGCTTGTGTCCTTTCTTCTTTGCATTTGTGTCGTCACTACTCCAGGAAAGCGTTTCCGACCTGCATTGCTACATGATTTCCCATCGTCTAGGTGTACTCTATTTCTTCTGAAAGTTTGTCACCGCTGTACTGATACACCTTGTAGTATTCTTCCTTTCTCAGTTTCTAGTTTCTAAGTGCTGAAATTTAATATTGTTGCGTGCGTACGGGTTCATAATGGATTGAGTGTACAAGTCGATAAAAAGTTAATAAAATTTATTCTTTTCACAAGAAATAAAACAAAACGCTGAAATTTCCTCAGGCATATTCGTACAGTATCACAGTATCTCAAACGTTAAACAAAACTCAATTCAAAACAGGGAAAGTTAATCCAATCTCACAGCGAATTCGCTACAATTAATAACAGCGCTAAGTAAACGTACAGTTCGCTTAAAACAACAGCAACTGAGCTGAGGTGTTTTAATTCGGCTTTTATAAGCTTTTTAATTATTCACGAGAACATTTTGGTAAAATCTGTTTTCTCGATTTTTCTGGATGGCAACAGCAATTACGAGATATATATTTATTAAATATTAAATGCACGCGCTCTTGTATTTTTACTTTTCCTCTTCAAATTCGTCACGCGCTGCATTGCAAGGGAAAATAAAGCAATTTTGATTTCAATTATAAATAAATACCAAATCCCTAACAAAATCATTGGATTTAGAGGACTGTTTGAAGACGTCGTATTTAAATATTTAAATAATATAAATGAATGAAACACGATCAGATCTTGTAACAGGTAATTCAAGGATACAGTTTAATTCAATCGTATCTGAGTTTAAGAATTGCTTCAAGAATATTTTAAATGTTACCAAACTATTGCTAGGGTAAAATAGGAATTTAAAAATATTAATGAACATAAATGAAAATCTGTTGCTGTTGTGATTTATCACACTTGTCTGACACCATCATCAGAACAAGCCATCGAAATTCATCGCAGGAAGGAACGCAAGATTAGGCCTGTCGTTGGCAAGAGCCTTGAACATCATACAAGTGTCCATACGCCTTTGCTCAGTTCCTCCCCCAATTTTGATGGAGAGCTAACCGGGGGGACGATTACAAAAAACTTTCGACCCTTTTCCCCTACCACGAACCTCTCGAGAGGGCTTTCGGCTCGCCCCATATTTGGAGTGCCCCCACGCCGCACAGATTCATCCATTCTTTCTCCGGGCCCTTCGGTACGGCAGTCAGAGTTACTAACCACTATCCCGCTTGGGCGGCACATGACAAATCTTCCCTTGGTGAAGAAAAACTTGCAAGCGTGACTATTCTCTGTGGAACATTAAGTAATCAATTAGATTTAAAAATTATTCGTAATATTTGCTTCCTTAAAAGCAAAGAAAATTAAATTATAAAAATGGCTTGAAAATAGTGCTGTACTTTCGATGTTTATTATAGTCTTTCAATTATTTCAATGTTATTAGCTACTAATTTCTATTTTAATTATTTCAGTGTTACAACCTACAAATGTTTGGTTTATTTCATTATGGCAAAGCACTCGAGGGCTACTCTGCCTAAGGAAAGTATTACCTTGGTCGAGCACTTTCTAAGGGAAACTGGTTCGTATACACTTTACACATGGGGAAAACCCCGAAAAGGCCTCTGCAGCCAGCCCGTTCTCTGGGATTCGAACCCCGGACCGAACTACCAATGTTCAATGACTTTATCACTCTGCCGCTGATGAGCTCGCTATTTATCAAACAGATATTTTGATAGCTTTTATTTAAGAAATACATATAATTATTATTTTGCTGAATATATTGTAGGGTTGATATTTATTTTAACTAACATTTATTTTAAGTTAATATTCCTTTCCTGTTTAGCCTTCATTTTCCCCTAGAAATGCCCGTGGCAGAGTATGTAAATTGTAGTAGCACGCGCAGTTTATTCAAATTTAGCGGAAGCTAGTTGAAATAAATAGTAGACGAAACCAGAGTGTGAGAGTCTTGCTTTGAAGCTACTCTGAAGATATTGCTTGGTAGAATTTAGATCAGCGCGTATCGGCCTGTGTGCCTAGTTTTGCAGAAGTGCTAGATTTCAACTGTTAAATCAGCAATCTTGCTGAATATCTGCGATAATTAAAAACGCGGTTAGTTAGGATCTCAGAGCCTCGTCGATAGTGTTTTATATTTATTCATCTAGTTCTTACTTTCAGTTTAGTTTACTTTTAGTTGAACCGCCGGGTTGGCGCAGTTTGTGAACGTGAAGTAGACGTATCTGTCATTTTAAAGATAAAAAATAAAAAGGTTCTAACCCCTTCTTACGTTTCTGTGTATACTTATACTTAGCCACAAACACTATCCCAGTTTCTGACAAGTTGGGCCAGGGAGGTCTTACAATATAAAGCTAGGATTAAATAATGTCGTGAGAGTTATCGTATTAAGATTTAAAACAGTTACCTTTGTTAAACATAAAAGTGTGCTGATATTATTCATTTGATAATATACAGGAGCGTCCATTTACCTCTTTGCTTCAGGTCAAAAAACCTATCTAATCGCGGCTCTGTGTCTTGTCATTTTTAGTAACAATCTATTGGAAAAAGGAATTTACCCGCTGCAAGCAGTGATCTGTTCACTGATCTATAACCAAGGTTGAACCTCATCTGTCATTGCGGAAAACACATTTTATGTAATGACTATATGAACGGTTTCCAGTTTCTTGATAAATAACATATGCACTTAAAGGATAAGTTTGTAAAATGAGACTTTTTCTCTTCACGCTTTGTAAGGAATCAAAAACATCTCTCTATACGTTTTGCTCACCTAAAGACAAGCGACTAAAGCCACTTAATACAGATAGTTCTTCCAGGGCATTACTCCTGACAAATGGTCTGTTTGCATGGTCTGGTTTTCGTTGTTTTCCCGGTATGAGGGCATACCGGTTGATAGTCATCGGTATGAGGCAGTGAATCATTTCTTGCAGCACAAAAGAAGATGCGAGGAGAGCAACAGTGGCAGTAGCAGATTTTGCGTTTCCCAGATTGCACCACGTGGGGGCCTGCTGCATTACACCCCTATCATCATTTGTTTCGTTTTAATCTGACTGCCTCACCTTTATGTGCTTTGTGTGATTCTGGACAAGTCATGGACGCTGCTCATCTGGACGTGTGCTCTGCACTTAAAAGAGTTTGGACTGTATTGTAAAGAAGTATTGAAGAGCTTGTTGCCTAAAGACCTGATGGTCAATGGCCAGACATTTGATGAATAAAAAAATTCCTTGCAGCGGAACACTTGCCAGTGTGCGTGGATGACAAATGCTTGGCGGCATAACGTAACTTAACAGTATGTTTAGTAACTTAACAGTAGTTTAAGGCAGCTAGTGTCCATATGAATGTAGCTGTTTGCCAGAATAATGTTTTTTTGGTATTTTTACAGTTTTGGAATTCTTTGGACTACAGTTATAAAATATCTTCGAAGTACGACCTAGAAATATAAAAAATACCAAACAGAGGTTTTTGTAGTTTGGGATTGTACTTTGTAAATTAACCATTTATTTCGGAAGGGAAAGAAATAATTTTTTTAATAATAATATACTTAACGGAAGCAATGAGTTTTCATATTAATGTCATTATTTAGAATTATTTATGTCTTCTATAGCTTTGGACTTTAAAAACTTAAAAGTAGTCAAGCTTTTCAGTCAAAAATAATTAGGCTTTGATTTTGAATAATGTTCAGAAACCAAGAAAATTCTATACATGTCGTACGATTATACAGTTTTGTTGAATCACTGTATGAATCTTAATTTATTTTTCTTTTAAATACAGACTTCATAGAATAAAAACGTAATTGATCTAATTGGTAATCATATTATTAAACAAGGTGATTGAATTCTTTTTCTTTAGCTTCGATTAAAGCGGAGAGAAAAGAACTGAAGGCGGAATACATGCGCTCATGTTAAAGTTGTAATTTTTCTCATCCATAAAATTTAAAATATACAGTATGCTATCAGTAGTCACTGAAGGTTTCTAAATCGCCTCATTTCTTTCAACGTCAAAAGTTATTTACAGCTGTAGTCGAAAGGTTGACTCAAGAGATTGTGTAGCACCGCGTTGAACTTTTGGCAAAATGACTCGCGAGAAATTTTTTACGAGGTTAGTAACCACTAGGTCAGTGATCAGATAGGTGTCCTTGCCCTTTAAACCCTCTAAACTAGAGTGATGGGGTAGACGAAAAATTTAAGAAAAAATAATCAGTCCTGTTTGACAACTATTGTAGACCTCTTCCATCCAAACTATACGGGATTGGATGCCACTGACATCACCGAAAGTGGAAAACTGCTGAAATAGGGAAAGTAAAAACATCCACAGAGATTTTTCGAACATGATGAGCAGGAATTTCTCTACAGTTCAAGGCTGGTCAAGAACATGAGCCCTCCTACCTCAGTAAAGAATATCTTGAAAAAAATGTGTCCGCAGGACAAAAATGGTGGGATGGGGTTAGAAAAGATGAGATAAAGGAAACACGAGGCTGCATGTTCTGTGTTGAATAATGGATTGTTGCAACTGGGTAAGTGTTTGATGAGATGGTTCAAGGCTGTAATCCCTGAAGCATTCCATCTGATGGATTTAATGTCTTACAACAAAGCATTTTCATTAACCTTCAGGCTATCTGTTCTTCTAAGGTGCATTTAAGTTCATCTCGAAGATGGGCATGCCAGTCCTTATTTGGTGTTTGAAGTTTTGGGATAAACGAGCGAGAGTAAATATTTCAGGCACGTATAAGAGCAGTTGCAGGCGATAAAATTGGTGACAATCAAAGGATTCATAGGGGGAGAAGGAAAATAAATAAGTAGGTAGGGCATCTGTAATGAGGCTGAGATCTGTGTCTGCGAACCGATTCGCCCGCTTGTCAGTAGGCGTTTCTTGAGAATGGCAATTAGGGTGAAATGAATTACCATTGTTCAAGGTTATAGCATTCTACTCTCAGCATATAAAATGCTCATGAATTTAAAATGAAACCATTAGAATGATAATAGGCAGTGTGTACTTGCGAAACGTGTAAGCACAAGAATTCTTTAAATTCTTTTAGCTATCATGAAGTAAAAATTATTATTATTATTTTTTACGGTCTCAATATATTTCGTCACTGCTAGGAGACTGTTGCTAGGTTGCAGGTAATGAGCTTGATGGAGAATTCATATCTGATGCTTATATATTTCACTTGATGTATATATGCAACCAATTTACCTTTTGTAAATTTTTTAAAAAGTAATGAAATACTCATTTTCCTACTTTAATTTTAAATTAGTGCAGCTTTAATTCATCCCTTGTTAACTAAAATCAATGATGGTATTCAGGTAGCTCGGCAGAATCTCTTTCTAAAATATTCTTAGTTCTGTTACTTGGTTATTAAAATTGAATTCCATTATTTATTTAGACAATTTATCGCTGCACAGTAATTAATTAATTAATTCTGTCGCTTCTTTACCCCCAAAATAAAGGTTCTTAAAACTTTTTAATGTTAGCAGTAATTAAAATTATACATTGCTTAACAAAATAAGTAATTTAAAAGCAACATAAGAACTTCTTGTTATGTATTTGTTTTTCTCGTAATTTTCCTAATTGATGTAATTTATAATGCAGCTAATTTATAATGCATCAAACTGATGATTTTACACATACTTGCATCATTATTATTATTTATAAAATACGTTTCTGAAAATTATATACCGTATTTACTTGCGTGTCCTCCCCTTCCCCTTGTTTTATTATTTTGTCGTATGAAATTCGAGAGGAAAAAATTTAATTTCGAAAGATGCAGTTACATTAAGAACATAACAAATTAAAAGTATTCATGGATAAACTACCAGTAGCTATCAAGATATTGATATATATAAACCTATATTCCAATAAGAATACGCAACCGTACATTACAATATAATATGCCGTAAGATATCTTCATTTCTACTTCCCTGCATAGCGTAGTACTCAGTACCTTTGGCGTAGTACTCAGTGAGGTGCTCAAACTGAATCTAATGAGTCTGAGGGTTGTGGTATCAGTAACAGTCCAATCACTATCGGCTATTGTCAGGTCTGGGAAACCTTGGGCACGAGTTGTCCAGAAGGTTGGTGCTGAGTTTTGAGTGTTGACAACCACTAGCCATACATTCTTGTACCACTATCGCAAGCTAGTCCTCTCAATCCGCACCCCACAGAGGGCTAGTTGCGTTAAAATCCCCTGCCACGATGTTGAAGGTGGATGTGAAGAGAAGTCTATGGTCCATCTGACTTAGGAGTGCATCAATACTTTCACTGGGAGGAAAGTAAGCGCAGGTTAGCATGATTTTAGTATTGTGAGTCTCCAGTAGTACTGTCACAGTATGTTCTGTGCGACTGTGGAGAAGAGGAGTGACAGTACTATTGTAAATAATGACTGTCAATGAATTTGCGAACAGTAAGCCCGGCTAGACGATGGGAACGCCAGGGATGTTACCATAAGCAGTGTACGGCTCTTGCAAGAGCACGAAGTCTGCTCCTTGTTCCAGAATGCTTTGCATCATGTTGGCTGTAGCCGCTCTTGAACGCTGTAGGTTACACTGGTAGAAGTGTAGGTTAGAGCACTGACGGGGAACGTTTATTTTTTCGTTATGACCATTTGTCTGATCTCCGCTTTCTATGAGTAGCAGGTCCCCGAGCTGGCTTTGTGTGCAGTGAGGTAGGCAGTGCCTTCCGTCAGGTTGGCCTTTTCGCAGTTGTGGCAGTGTTCCTCCGCGGTTCCTTTCTTCGATGAGTGGCCACCTCCACAGCGTTCACAAACTTGAGCGTTTGTGCAGTTGTTTCTGAAGTGGCCAAATTCTTGGCAGTTGTGACAGCGGATGACTTTATGATATGATCTGAGTGGGCAGGAGTTGAATCCGAAGAATACGTTTTCTTCAGAAAGTACGTCTTCCAAGGTCTCAGGTGCAATATCCACAAGCCAGTTGTTAGTATTATGCTGTCTATGAAGTGCTATGCGGGGACTTTCCGCTTGAAGGTTTGCAGGAACGTTGAAGATTATAATCGTCTTTCGTCTCTGTGAAGGCTCACGAATAATAAGCGAATCAGTCAGAGACTAATTTTCCTTGAAGGCTTGCTTAAGGCGCTGGAGATGTCTGAGCTCTCGGCACCTGACTAAAAGTTTCTTAGAACGTGTGGGCCGAATTTGGTTCGCGATAATTCCCAACTTCTCTGGACGTAGACTCAGGAGCTCTTTTTTCGTTCTTCGCTTTTAAAAACAGGACGGGATCTGAAGGTTCCTTTTGAGAGATTTTTTTGGTATTACATTTCCTACGTTGCACTATTGTGAAAAGTGTCTCTTTTTCTGCCTGAACTTTCACAACTGAAGGATTTTCATTCGCTACAACCTTGTCAGAGTACTGTGATACTGCGCTGGTGAGCAAGATGGACACAAATCCCTGATCTTCTTTGTTCTGCGGTTCTGCGATTAACGTTCTGCGGTATTCTTCGATGATACTTTCAAGTTTTGCAATAGTAGCTTCTTTTTCTAGAAGCTTAATATTTGCTACGTAATCCTCTAATATTAAATTGTCTGCTACGTTGAGCTTTTTGTTTCTGGTTTTGTGAATATGCTTAGCGAATTTCTCTATAATGGCGTGCTTTTTTGTAATGCGTGACGTGACTACCTCGTGAGAATTCGTTTCTTCTAGATATTTTTGGACTTTCTTTGAATTAATTGCTATTGTTTCTTTTATTAATTGCTTACTAGACAATCTAGCAGGGCTAACGGGAGCTGAGACCACTGAGCGTGTAGTCACACATGCAGGTGGACCACCTCTGGGACCCATAAAAGCGAAATGTGAGAGGTATTATGAACAGATGTTTTAGGTTAGAGTGTGTTTTGGCAAAGATACTAGAGAAAGTCGCTAAAGGAATTGGTGTTCAGGGGGAAGATTATTTGTTTAGGGTACTATACATTGCAGTTATTAACTGAATTTATACAAACAAGATACAGTCCAGCAGTTATAAATATAGTCTACAGATTGCGCAATATTTGGGGCAGAAACAGTAAGTAATTAAATACCAAAATCGAAAACCAGTATTAAACAAGGTAATTAGCAGAGTATTATATAAATAAAGAGCTGAGACATGATAAACAACATAATGCCATAACACAAACACATTTAAAGCAGAGATAAACGAGTATTAAGCTGAGTTATGTGCGTGGCCTAAAATGGTGGCTGTGGTGCTGAGTGCTGCACTAATACAGAAACAAATACAACAGAGCATCTGTAAAAGTTACAAATGTTGAGAAATTTTCTTAACTGTGTTAAAGAGTTCGGTTTGAGGAAATTTTTAATGGCTTCCACTATGGGGGGGGAGTAAAGTTTTAAACTCTCTTCAGGTACGTGAAAGCCTAAAAACTCTAAGAAGTTACACCAAAGATATATCTAGATACACCAGTTGTTAACCCACAACTAGTTAATCTTTGAGAAGAGCTTTTAAGTGTGCCAATTGCTCAGTTTCGTCCTTTGACACAATTAATATAGCGTAAACAAAAGCAAATACCCCTACCAAATCAGTTATTTCACTAACGAACCGCTGAGAGGTTGCAGCCGCCTTACACAGCCCAAACTTGTGCTGTCAAAAAGTTCGAAAGGAATGGCAATAGCCGTTTTGTAAATTATTAGAATGATTAATTGCAATTTCATGATAGACTTTTATTAATATCTCCATTCGTTTGTGCCTTTCTTTGACACCACAAATAGAGGATGGATGTAATTACTTTTAGAGGGTCGCATGTGGCTTAAATTGATTATTTTTTGGACTTTATTTTTAGAAAATTTTAATCTATCCGCAGCTAATCGCCTAGATTTTATACGACACAGGAGGATCTAATGTTTCAATGAAAGACTCAGTATTATGCTTAGTAGTTGTATTAAGATTAGGAAACTTCGACAGTGAAGGATAGTTAGACAGTTATGTACGAAATGCTTTGTTTACAGTAATTGTTTTGATAGAATACAAATGTGTGTTAATAACACTACTATCAATTTTCAAGTTAGTATTTAATTCAACAAGTTTTCTATTCCTTAAATCTGGTAGTAAATCAAAATAATGTAGAAAATCTTATCCAATAACATTCGTTTAAACTTTAATTAAAAACAAAATCGCGACCTGTCGGAGGTCGAGATTTAAAGATTTTTGTCCGTAAATCGGAACTGGAGTAGTGTTGGCAGAAGAAAACGTCAGAATATATGTCTGACGCGTTTCTTTTCTCTGGTTGCTGAGAGAAGACTGACATCTGAGCTAGCATCGCATAAAAAGATTTTGTTTTTCTGCCTCTAATAAAAAGGCGACTATACTCAGAGGGTAAAGTGCAAGTCGCCATTACGCTTTTCCCGATTCGTTTCTTTGGAACGAACATGGAGGAACACATTTTTGAGCTTTCTCATTAAATTTACATTGGTACAAGCAATACGAAGAATTCGAAACACTGTATGATTTTTGTAAAAATAGTACGTCTTCGCGTAATTTGCACACTTCATCCAGCAGGAAATGCAATTTAGAATTATTAGACACATTGAATGATAGAAGTGCTCTTACATGAGCGGGTGTGACTTCTAATATCTGATCCGCAATGCTGGCGGCTTTCAAAGAATCGAGCAGTTCAACAGACGCTAGGATAGACTGGACGTTTGGTGACATTGACTGCAGAAACAACTCCAATAACAACTAGTCGGATATGTTGTGTTTTTCATCAAGCCTCTTCATGACACGAAGCTATTCTAATGACTTCGTGTCTCCAAGTTGCTCCCGGTCAGTAATTTCCGAATTTCCTTGGTACTACTTTCCCCACAACTCAGTAATGGTATAAGGTATTTATCCCGCCTCCTTGGCATTCCTTTCGGTTTGAAGGTGTCAGCACGCTCAGCGCGTATTCGAAAAGTCAGTGCGTTCCCAAAGTATGATATCTCGAAACAAAGAAGCAGTCTCTGGCGGCAAATCAGCGACTAAGTCGCTAAATTTCGTCTTGGGATCCGTAGTAGACTTGTAGAGACATTAGGTTAATTACAAGCAGGAGAGATGAAAAATATGCCCTGCCTTCGCCGGGAATCGAACCGCGGACCTCTGAAATACCGGCTCAGTGTGCTAACCATTACACCACGAAGGCACGCTAAGAATGTGGGAGATATACCTTATATACTCCCCCTTTTTTTAAAAGGGCGACTAGGGTTTTAGGGGACCTAATCGCCAAATCCTGGGTGTGGAGAGTCATCATCCACAACCCTTTTAGTTCGGGCGCCACTGTAGAGACATTAGGTTAATTACAAGCAGGAGAGATGAAAAATATGCCCTGCCTTCGCCGGGAATCGAACCGCGGACCTCTGAAATACCGGCTCAGTGTGCTAACCATTACACCACGAAGGCACGCTAAGAATGTGGGGGATATACCTTATAGACTTAGGTGTAGTTAAAGCGAAAGTTGACTCTCACGTAGCAAATCACAATACAAGATTTACAGGCTTGCAAATCGGTATGTTTACCGCAGCTGTTCCTTCCATGGTAGTGGTTGAATGGTGGAAAACGAAAATGTTAAACAACCAAGCGTTGGGTTGAATTTGAAGCTTCATGTGTGTAGACGGGTGGCCATTGTAGAGTTTCTGTTGTAGCTGTTGATCCTTAAAAGTTAAAAATTCACGCTACTGGAAAAAATAAGCTTTATTAACACATCTTGTTCGTAAAAACTGCATCAATTTCATAAAAGATATGCCATGTCTATAGCTTTTCAAAAATTGCTATACATCACCTCAACAGTCATCGCTCACCTCAACAACGTCACCAGCGGCTCCTAGATGGCGCCACATTTGCTCGACTTCGCTAAGGAAGATGAAAATCGTTGAAACTCTAATCTTTGCTGAGACTACCCAGCACCCGTCCCCCCCAGGTTGTTGTTGGCCATCAAAATTGGGGTTGGAATTGACCAAAGTCTTACTGTCACCTGTATGGCGCTCAAGGCTCTCGTAAAGACAGGCTCAATCTTGCACGCCTTGTCAGGATGATTTTCGGGGGCTTGTTCTGATGTTGCTGTCAGACAAGTGAGATAACTCACCACCACAACAACAGAACAGTGTTTTGATGCGTAAACAAAAATTGTTTTTACCAGACAGTTTTAAAATGACGAATTGCAATATTCTCTTTTCGATGTCGAAGGTTTACTCGTGGACATAGTGAAAATAAAATTTTTAAAATAACGACGCTCGACGTTAAACTATAAAAACAGTTTTAAAAAAGCTTAATGCCTTATTTGACAGTTTAAAATCAGTTTAACCGAGTATCGCACTCTCTGTGCCACAGTGTAGCACGCGTGTCGCTGGTTGAACACTCATTCTTAATTGCATTACCACGAGTTGTGGTTGATAGTGTTAGAACAAGAACATGCATTTGTGTTCTAATTTCTGTTTAAATACTGTGCTTTATTTAAACCTTTCTTTGACTATGTAGTTACTTTCAGATAAAGCAATTGTTCGCTTCACTCCTTTCAGAGATTTTGGAGTGATTAACTTTTACCACATCAAGCAAAACTTCCTAAATGGCGCTCGTTGAGTTACTGAAATGGCGTATAACTGAAACTACTGCAAAAAAGAAAATTTTTTCATTCATTAAAGTTCTAAAAAGATGTCTGCCATATATAACAGATGTTTGGATAAAAATATACTGATAACTAAAACTAAATTCTTATTCATTTAGCATTTTACTGAAATATCCGGATCATACTCGCATATTAAGATATCGCAAATAGAGTTGTAACTTTATGGCGGTGCGAATTTCTTCGAACTTTAAAGAACTTTTTGTGATTTCGCGTCTATTAAATTTTTCTCGAGCCTCAGTAACATTCGAGAATTTCAAATTTATCCTAATATTTTTATAATTTTCATTTGATTGATATGTTGTTTTTCGTAATACTTCCTTTCACTAGAATTTACATGAAAAGTGCTCTGAGAAGTAATTCGTTTCCAAAATCCAAACCAGATATCTCAGCTATTGTCATTGAATTTTGCTAGATTGCTGAAATACCAGAAAAGGGGAAGTTACATTAGACAGCATTCCGTTATTTTTCAGTATCCGCAAACTGTTTAAATATAGAATAATTATATATTCTAAACTTAAAAATACGCCTCTTAAGTATGAAAATCGGCGTATTGACGCTATGCATAGATTTGATTTATTAATATGGAGGCATTAAATACGTACATGCATCCAATCGTCGTCGACTGTAATGGAAATTTTGATCTCCAATAACGACGTCGGATACATTACCAGAATTTGATTTACTAAAAACATGTATGCTATATAAGTTATAGATGCTAAGTAAACCACTTATTTCATTATCTTGGCTTTAACACAACTTCTGTTTCCGACAAATCCCACCAGAATGCAAATTTGTTAGTAGTATAAGTAAGAACAAAGCTCTCGAGTTTGAAACATATTTTGTATTACAAAATTTTCTGAAGCTTATGCCCATGGTTTTGAAAAATTGTATTACCAAAAATAGCTTATTTTGCCTAATTTGTCTTTTGATTTTTGTTTAATATTAATGCTATAGCCAAGAAATTCAACTGTGCATTTTTAAAAAAAAATACTTAATTATTTTACGAAATCTAAACGAACGAAATAGCAATCCCTACCCAATACCCCGATTACTCTCCTAGAGAGCTAAGCGAAACATCGATTATCGAAATCATTTTAATACACAACGAATAGGCCCATCAGCGGCCGAGCGGTAAAGACGCTGAACAGTGGTAGTTCGGTCCGAGGTTCGAATCCCGCGAACGGGCTGGCTGCGTGGGCGTTTTCTTTTTTTTCCCCATGTGTAACGTGTATTCGAGCCAGTTCCCTTAAAAAGTCCTCCACGAAGGCATCCCTCCCCTTAGGCAGATAGCCCTCGTGTGCTTTGCCATAATTGAATAACCTAACCATAACCAATAGTGATCGGCAGAGCAGTAATATTATATTATCGCGGCACAAATTTACGAGAGTTTTAGTCCCCCCCCCCCCCTCAAATGTGTATAATTCCGCGAGTTTTGAATTTTTTTCCCATTATTTTTTAATTTACACTATAATTGCTAGACTTTTTCATATTTAAATAAATTTTATGCGATTTTCCCTCTAGAATTTCCTAAAAGAATACACTGCAATGTAATCCTTTTCCAAAATTTAAACTAGATTAAGTTACTCTGGCGAGCGGCGAATTTGTGAAATTCTAGGTCCGTTCGTTTTTAAGGCACAGAAAATATTTACTCTTTATACATAATAATTAATGATTTAAGGCCCACTTGAAGATGAGCCTTTTGAGATTGCGATTTTTGCAGCACCATAAATTCAGCTCTGACTGTATGCTTATTTGATTACGGCAAAACACTCGAAGGCTACCTGACTAAGGGTCGGGATGCTTTCATGGAGCACCTTTTAAGGAAAACTGGCACATAACGTGTTACGCATGACGAAAAACACAAAAAAGTCCTTGCAGCCAGCACGTTCATCGGAATCCGTGCCCCGGACAGTACCCGTGATCAGCGACCGAGCCGTAAAGTCGTAAGTGTAAGTTTTGCTAGATTTTTTGAGTACAAGAAAAAGTCGTTTTCCAAAGTTGTATTAAGTCGCCGTAGGTGACCTATCAATGCTGTCAAGCAATTCCGATGCCGAATCGATCGTTTTTTTAAAACCATTTTACTTAATAAAAAAATGTGTATGTACAACATAATTTCTAAAAGCACTGCCTAATTAGATGAAAACCTTGATCTAAAATAACAGTGTTGAATACGCTTCTAGAATTTGATTGATTTATAAACTCAAATTTTAATTAATAATTAAAATAATATAGTTTTTATTTAGTTACGTACTAGTTATTTGTGTTATTGCTTCATTTATGGTGTACATTCGCCTTCATTCTCCGAAATATTTACGTATATTCTCGAACGCGAAATTTTTTGTCAAATTGCTAGTATAGTATTGCTAAATAGCAGGCAGCTAACTTTTAACGAAATTTTACTAATCACTATAAAGATCGCCCTGCGAATTTTGCCTATTTTCAGAATAAAATTACTGATTTATAGTGAATGATAGGCAGACTGTTGATTATTCGCAAAAAATATTTACTTTATTTTCTTTTTATTTTTTATTAACTTGGGTAATCCTATTACATACATAACAAAAATATATTTTGCTTTTCTTTTGCAGTCAAAGATCCTTGATCTTCTAAAAGCCTTGATTTTCTAGCGATGAAGGTTCTAACGCCATTTATCATTTCCTTTTTGGTTCACGAGGCAATTTTCGATAACAGGGCATCAGATTCGTAACGAGGCGTCTTGTTTTCTGACTTCGGTGAAATTAGGTCATTTGCTCTAAAATGATCAGTACTTTCTTTTACTTCATTTAAAAAATTTTTGCGTAGCAAAAGTAAACAAATTTGATGCAGCGGTAATGTCAACGTAGCATATACCTACTTTCACAATTCGTAGAGAAATGCTTTTACCTGCCATTTTACTCTTTATTGCTAGCTGCTGATAGCGAAGAATCACTATAAATTTAGCCCTTTTTAAGATATCGAGTATCGAAAATTTAGCGCTTTTTTAGGGATCCGGCCCCCCAAAAATAACATTAACATTTGATATGGTTTATATTATTAACTGGTGTTATCCAACTTCAGTACTACTGTTTACCGTAAACTTTCAACTGTTTGCCTTCCGCCACACTTCAAATTACGTCATTCGACTAAATATAAGCAAACTTCAGTTTATTCCGTTGTTTTCTTTGCGCTTCAAAATTTCTCCTCCAACTGTTTTTAAGTAACTTAGTTCTGATAAAGAACTGCCGGAGCAAAAGAATGAAAAGCTGCATTAAAGCAGCTGCTATTGACACAGGCTTTTCGCATAACATTATTGACTAAGCAGATAAAAAATTCTCATCTCAGCACATGAAAAATCACTCTTTCGTTTCAGAAAATTGTAAGTCTATTGTCATTCCTTTCTTTCCATAGATTATCTATAAAATTGCGCGTATTTTACAGAAACTCAATTTCCGAGTCATTTTTCCCTTCTGTAAATATAATTTTCAGTTCCACACTCCTCAGGTATATACAGGATTCCTTGCTAGCGTAGTTTAATTTATATTGTGAAACTGAGAGAGCTTTAAAATTTTGCGCTAAGTAATATGAGTAAATTCGTGCTAAGTAACATATGTTATAAAAAAAAAGAAAAGAAACACATAAATGCACATTAATCCCCATTAATCCCATTTTCCATGCTTCTGCAGCCAAAAAGTATTCAATTTCTGCCTGCGAATTGGATTTTCTAAAGGCGTTTGACATTAAAAAAATCAGTTCTATTTAATAGTCCCAATTTCAATCCGTCTTTACCTTCAACTTTTAAGGACCTTATTTTATAGTTGTTTTCATTTTTCATCAATAGATAGCTTGACTCTTGAAGTCACCAATAGCTTGAATACTTTCCTCTCATTCTTATCTTTCTATCTTATTTTCTATCTCCATATTTTATCTCTTTTGTCATTTGCCGAAGAAGAAAGTTCTATATTTAAAACTTCGAAATTAGTCCTGCAAATTTATGAATATTACGCTGATTCTTACTGTTTTAACTAATCCGATAATCGTTATTCCTCGTGTTATTTTAACTCAGATTTAAAGCACTTGTTTAATCTGAATAAAATGCTAACATTGGGCATCATAGTCACTTTTAATGGTACTTAGTGTAAAATGGCTTACATCATTCAAAGGTGAACCGCAATTACGACAGAAAAGTTACTTTTCGAAATGTAAAAAATGTGTCATTCCAATAACTGCGTTTTTAAGCATGGACGAATTGAAGGCTGACCCAGAAGGAATTCACTTATATGTTTACACAAAAAATATTAAGACAGAAAATAAGTAATCTATTCTGGCAGCGCACCGAATTTGATAACAAGCCTTATTTCTAGCTCAATATATTCTTAACATCAAGAAAATATAAATTTTTCATTGTGTAGTTTAATCGTGTTCACGATATCCAGTACTAGATGTCCCAAATAAAAGTATACCCTGACAGAATTTTTGCCTAACACTGCTTTTATCGCTGCACATGAGACATGAATCTGTAATATACTGCATTATGGAATTTGATTCCCAAATCCTCGATCATTATCTTCTGACGGGAGGAATATGCAATTTATTGATTTCTGAGGAGACTACGTCGTGGGATGATGAACGTTATGAGTGTGCTCTGGACTACGAATTTGCATCGCATAATGGTTTTCCGTATTTTTCACTGTTTTTATTTTTTCACACCCTTTTTAACAGGTTTGTGTATAGCTTCCTTGGTAGGTGGTGCAATTTGAATTTAGCTTACATATATAATACTTCTTGAATAGATAATATAGAATAGTCTGAAATAGAATACTTCTTGACGTATTTTAAGGAACATATTAAGGAAGCACCTTTGCGTACGACTGGATCATGAAAATTCTTTCTTGCAGCGTTGTGCCTATAGCATGAAGATATACAACATCATTTCATCATCATCATTGCATATCTTCTTCGCTGATCCACTTAGAATTAAAAAAAAATACAGCTACTGCAAAAAAACAGGGTGTCTCTAAGAGTATCAACATAAATCAGCATGGATTTGGATTCGGTTTCGGTTCACTTGTATTCGGGACGTCCATCATAATCACGTTGGTGTTTACAGAACAGCCACGTGACATAGTGTAACGACGTTGACGTAACAGTTTCGAAAAATGGAAATTAAATTTATGCTTTCGATGATAAATTACATTATCATCAAAGAAAAAAAAACCTACACAAGCATTATCATTGTCACAATTACCTGACCTCGACCGCACCAAAATTCTTGTAGGCACGGAATTGCTTCAATTTTCTTAATTACAAAATGCACTAAAAAGAGGATAACATTTCATAGAATCTCTTAAAGATGACACATACGTTTAATGCCATAATAAACATAATTAAGAAATTTCCACAGAAAGTGTGAAATAATCGTTTGTTACTTGGAATTTTTATAAATAATGGATTATATCCCGTTTTTTTAGCCCGGAAAGGCATGAAGGCCATGGCACAAGATGTCCATGACACCTTGAACCTTTGCGACCCACATTGAGAAATGGAATCCTCAAATGGAATTCTAGGCAACGAAGTTAATTGGGGCGCTTTCCCTGTTTAGCCTTACAGGATTATAAGAAGAAATTTGAAAGTATGACACGTGTTCACAGGATTCGATCTATCAGTTTAATTTCATATTTTGCAATTCTGTAGTCTTGCATAGCGGGTCTTTTTCTCTTAAATCGATAGTAATTGATTTCAATCAGGAAACTAGTCTGTATCTAAGAATTTAATATGGTAATTTAATATGGTAATATTATTAGTGAAGGCTGACGTTACTTGTGTTACATATGGTGGAATTAACCTTACAAATTAGGAATTTTAAATTAAGATAACTTTTTGTAAATGAGATTTCAACAACTGTTATCATTCGAAAAGGCTATATATGTAACGTGTTGTTTCGTTAAGGATATGGGCACATTTGTAAGGCTAGGATTCTTATGCAAGATCCTAATGAATAAGCATAGAAATAATCTATCGGAAAGTATTCTTGATGCGACTGACAGTTACTTTACAATGGCAAATGAAACTATTTACTTCAGCAGGTAAATAACAAGATTTTTCTTAACTTAGAAGCAGGTGATAGATGCAGCTTTGTATGACATGGAAATACATATGGAATATACGTAACATCAGTAAACTGAATTATAATTATGAACTGAACTGTATCTACTCTTAAAATGTTATTTTACTTTCCTATTAAAATTTTCAGGCTGAAAATCAAAGTTAGTACCCCAATTGGGAAGTTTTAATCATGTTTATAGGAGCAGACCAATTTTCGCGCGCTTCAGAGCTGGTGGCAACCAGGGAATAAAACGCTTAGAAAAAAACGCAACCTGACAGTCGTTCGGCGTTGAAAGCTCATCTAGACAAAAAATCATATTAGCAAATCGTTCAAAGCACGGCAGTAACCACTTAGGAAAGTACAATATATTCAGTTCTTTATAAAAGTGCAGTGATACGTTCCAGAAGAAAATAGCGGATAATATCTAAAGCTACATCTAACAAGATAATAAGGATTGATAAATAAAGTACGATAAAGCATTACGAAGGTTAAACAAAGCAATAATACAATGAACAAAGGTTAAACAGAGGAATAAAGGTTAAACAGAGGAAAAAAACAAAGGTTGAACAGAGGTTAAACAGAGGAATGAAGGTTAAACAAAGCAATAATACAGTGAACATTGCATAGCATATTTATAGTGTATTCTCACTGTCGTATATAAGAAGAAAATGGATGCTGAAACGCTCTTGCTTATTTATGCTTATGATCAAATTATCACGGAAGACAATATTATGTATCCCCATATTACGGTCGTTCTCGCTTAGTCCGTATTTTGCACGTTATAGTGCTCTCTTTCTTTATTTTGCGAAACTGTTTTAGGTTGCAGTAATCTTTGGTTATCGAATAAACTGACACAGTGGTACAACTGCAACAAAATAAATAAATAAAATTTAAAGTAAAAACTTGTTTATCAACCTATTTTGCACAGAAATTACAAATAAAGAACGAAAATGACTGCACTATTACTTTTTCTACATTCTTTGAAAGAATATAAAAATATTTTTACTTTCCTTTATTATGTTCTTAGAATTTAATATGTTATGGGTTGTAGCCCTCCAAATCTCTTATTACGTGTGACTTTTATTAGTGTTTATTTTTTACTAACAAACTAAAACTGAAGTTACTCTTACAAAACTATAAGTATTGAAAACAGAAAAACGCAACAGAAAAAGGTTAATTAAAAAAAAACTGGTGATAATTCGAGTTTACCACATTTAAGTCTTAAAAGTCTACAACAGGGTAACAATTATATTTGCGCAATCATTTATTTCGAGAATATTTCATTCAAGGCAGAGAATGGTATGAAATGTATTTATTTGTACCTATCAGCCTGTTCTTTTTCTATTTTATCTTTCAAGCTTTTAAAGGAACTCTTCTGTACTAAGGTGAGTAGACAGTTACTTACAATTCAGAATTTAGTTGAGAATTCTGTAGTTCAGAAATCTTTCATGTAAATAATTATGAAGAAATAGTTTTAGAAAGGGAATAAGATTTGTTTGTGGAGCAAGAATACTAACTTATGCTGAAATTTAGAAAAATGACCTTTGCATAACTAAGCTATGTAGACTATTCAATTTTTCGAAGCTAAAAAGACATCAAAAGTCAGCTGAGCTATCATCGGGATTTGAATCATGGAGTTTTCAATTTCTAGCTGCGATTGTTTACACCGTCAGGGCATATACCGGATAATATATTAATCCCTTACATTCTTCTCCACTTAAAAGGCGACTGGGGAGAGACGCGAGGCCTAGTTCCCCAAATCCAAGTGGAAATGAGCTATTGTTCATCATAGTTTAGCTCGGTCGCTAATATTCAAACGATCAGCCTTTTATGATCCAGGAAGACATGAAAAGTGAATTGTGCTTTCACCGAGCTATGAAATACGCATCTTTCAACATTAGCTTGACATGCTCACTTACTTTATGAGAGCACACACGGGAGAATGCGATAATTCATTAGAAAGGAAAACAAATGACAAAAGACTGAATCTATTTCCGAAGTCAAAATGAGTTTTTTTAAAGAAGAGATTAAATAAATCATATTTTTAGTTTTAATGTATTGCACTAACAAATATGCTTGAAAACTGTCAAAAAATTACCACAGAGAAATATTCCTGTTCTCTCTACTAACAAACCTTCATTATCTGTATGGAAAAATATAAAGTCCTGTTTGTTAATTTTCTTGCTGAAATAAAGTACCCTGCAACTTTGAATTAAATAAATATAAGAATTTCAACATATACTGTAAAATCACTGAAGTCTAAATGAAAATCCCGTTTCTTTTCTTAAGCTTTTCTTTTTCTTTAACTAGGTCATTATTACATTTTTTTTGTTAAGTTCTTTCTTCCTATCACAAAATTGGAAACTTTTTATTTATTTATTTATTTTTGAAGTTAAACTGGTTTCAGATTGACGCTTAATAGCTCATATATTCTACCCTTTCTTTGAAGTTTATCTGCTTACTATATACTTACTTTTGCAGAATTGTAAAATGTGTAGTTGAAAGAATTAAGAGCATTCTGCTGATTTCAAGTCCCTTTCATCGCACAGATCAAAATAATTAATAGTACTGTCATACTTGCTAGTTATTTTTTGGGCGCTGCAGCAAGCTGCTACTCTCTTACACTTAAAAAACGTCCAGGAAGAACTCAACCCACTTAACTAAATCCAGGTGGTGATGGGTTATTGTCCATTGTATTTTAGTTTGAACGCCACTTTTTTGATTGTATGTAAAAAGAAAAAATCAATTGCACTCTCACCGGGCCACAGATCTTCCCGTGTGTTAACTGAATATGCTAATCATGACCCTACAATAATGTTCAAGAAAGAAATTTCATTAATCTTTAATACATTCTTTTATCATTATAAAAATGCAATATCGATATGAACAGCATTAGTTAACCAAAACGTAGCGTATGTTGTAGCGAAATTAGGATTTTTTTTTTTTGAAAGCAGGCGATATGAAAAATGAGCAATGCCCTCGCCGGGACTCGAACCACGGACCTCTCGAAAACGCGTTGAACGTGCTGACCACTACACGATGAAGGCATGCTAAGAAGGCAGGAGAAATACCTTATATACTCCCCTTTTTAAAGAGAGCCTGGGGATTAGGGTACCCAATCGCCAAATCCTGGTGGTGACGTTTTTTAGTTGGGGCGTCACTGTAGAGACATTAGGTATTTTTTGAAAAGCAGGAGAGATGAAAAATGACCAATGCCCTCTCCGCGACTCGAACCACAGGCTTCTCGAATACGCGCCGAGCATGCTGATCACTACACCATGAAGACATGCTAAAAAGGCTAGAGAAATGCCTTATAATGTTAGTCTAAAAAGGATACCCGAATATGGCCAAATTTATCCACCGCGGTCAAACCGCGGAGTTTTATCGTTAAGCAGAAATTATTCCTAGCTAGTTAGTGGATGATGGTAACAGCATCTGTCTGTGGATTTAACGGGCGTGGGCAGGATTGCCTGTTCCTCGGATTCGAGGTCTAGGAGGTGCCTAGAGAGTTATAGGAATGCTCTAAAGCAGAACACTTAAAAGAGGTAATAAAAATTTTACCTGTTGTTGAACTTGGTCGCTACACGTTTGCTCTAAAGCCAAGGAATAATAGTGGAGGTCTTCACTTGGTCGAATTGAGATCAAATTCCCCGAGTTTTATCATTAGAATGTGTTGTCCATTGAGTAGATCATAACTGATTATCGAATTTGGAAAGTTCAGTTAATAAAAATATCTGCCGTAGGCTTCAAATCCAAGCCATATTGAATTCTTTTTCAAACAGAAAATGTTCTGTCTTGAAACGCATTACTCATCTGGGGAAAATTTTAGTCCAGCACATACTCTAGGCATAAGCGACATTAGACAGCCGCCTTGGGCACGGATTTTCGAAGGGCGCAAGCTAAGTTGTTCTCACAAGCAACAACTAAATAAAGAAATATTTCGCTTATAAGTATTAATACGTTTAATTTATAAGGCACTGATCACCTAAAACATCAAAAATGCTGGATTTCAGACCACTTAAATGATTAAAACATAAAAGAGTCATTGAGCTGCTATCCAAAAACAAACATTTTGCATTTTGAGCATGCTTAGATTAGGCTTTGCGATGACCACATGATTTAAATATAGTTTCATTTACACTATTCATAAAGCCTTTCTGGGAAAAAAGTATGGAATACTCTTTTAATCGAAACATTTCTCTGGTGTATGAAGGCTAAATAATCGAGAAACTTATGACAGGTAACAATGCATGAAAGGTAAGTAATTAATCGTAATAATAATAGTATATGAAGCTGTAATAACGTATGGAAGATAAATAATTAATGACGTATATGGAATTTTGATGTTCAAAAAATTCTTAGTTAATTGCTTTGGAGCATATATCTGCTAACATTTTAATAAGTTATGAATATTCATAGAAAAAAAAGAGAGACAGAAAGAAAGAAGTGAGTGATGGGAAAACATTATCTAGAAATACGTTGGGATGGATTTTGGCGCTAATGGCATCGGCCTCTCCCAGGGTCAACGTGCATCCGGTTTTTTCCCCTTTCTGCATGGTTACATAGCCATAGAATTGCCTGGTAGGATGTTTAGGGGTAAATGTAGTCCCCCTTTCATTACAAGCCTACTTTCAATTCAGATCAGATTTCTGGGCGACCATTTGCAACGGACGGAATTTATAAAGGGGAATTAAACGCTTTCACTTACTTGTTTATTATGCACGGCACAAAAAAGTTTCATATAACATAGAATCATCGTTTCCTTGTGGAATGTGATTCTAGAACTAGAAGAGACACACATGGAAAAAAAAAGGAGAAGATTTTCTTGAAGATTTATGACTGGAAGATAATCAGATAGCACATTGTCCTTGATGTTTCTGTAAGGGTGAATTTTGTCTGGCAGACAAGGGTAATAATTAATAAGTTACCCCTTTCTACTTGGAGATGCTTCTAGCTCCAGAGAGGGGGTTCTTGTCACGTAGCCTTTGCCCCCTTCCCACGATTCTTCGAATATTCCTGATGCAAGACTGCTAAGTTTACTGACAAATCAAAATAAAGCAGCCTACTTATGACTCTAAACATTTACTGAGTTATATTAGTTCAGTTAAGTTTGGTTTATTTAATTATGGCGAAGCACTGAAGGCCTATCTGCCTAATGAGAGGGATGCCTTCGTGGTGGATTTTCTAAGAGAAACTGACTTATTACACGTTAGACATGATGAAAAACACGAAAACGCCCTAGCAGCCAGCCCTTTCACCGCGATTCGAGCCTGGGATCCAACTACCAGTGTTCAGCAACTTTACTGTTCGGCCGTTGGTGGGCTAGCTCAAATAAGTAGCAGTTTTGTGTAGAAGTTGAACGCCTTGCAAAAGACAACAATTTGCGAACAAGCAGTAATAATCAAAGACATTAATGAGCACTTTTAAGGGGAAAAGGTCTCCTTTTTTTACGACTGTTGCACAAGACAAACATCTGAATATGTTCTGTTTAGAAATTCAGTAGCAGATTAAAGTGATCGGGAAATAGGAGAAAATGCAATACACGAAAACAGAGTTTTCCACTGTATTTTTTACTTTTGTGCATATTACAGAGTCAAACTATTAAACTGTTTCATATTTTTACTTTTGGGTGGGAATAATAATAATAATCTTATTCTCATACTCCATAATTTTCAGTCATATTTGCCGATTTTTCCTTTTTATCAAAGTTATTATCTAAATTCTGTTAATGTTGGTACAGAGAATCTTATATCAAGTGATGCAATGTTATATGGGTATAAGTGGCATATAAAAGCGACACATTGTTAATAAAAAAATTTAAAAAATACGTCCAGAATACGACTGGCGCATAATTAATAGGTTTCCGTTTTTACTCGTGTGATTTTACTCTATAGGCCATGAACCTACGGTTGACGCTAGAACTTATGTAGAGCAAACATCTTGAGCAGTTGTAAATCCGCGCATAAGTCAGCCAAAATTTTAACAATACTCATGAGACAAAAAATTATGACCACCTACAAATTTTTCAATGAACTCGTCTGGATGACGTGGACGGCACGTGTTTAAGTGGGAATGGTATTTAATGGTAAGTGGGAATGGTATTTAATGGTAAGTGGGAATGGTATTTAATGGTAAGTAGGAATGGATAAGTGGGAATTGGATTTATTGGTTGAGAAGGTAAGGCATCCATGCACAGGGGACAATGGTCACACCCTTGCATCCATCCCAGCTATCCTCCTGGACCTATCGGCCAAGTATTCACTTTACTTCAAGCTCCCACTGAGGCAATTACACCATGATAGCCGGAACACAACATACATTTAGCATGTTAATCGCGGAGACTGGTGGAACCTGGAACCTAGTAAGGAATCCTTCTTGTACTTACCTTTTGCGAGTGATGGGAAAAGCTGCTCATCAAAGCGAATTTGATAGACGGCAAATTATAATAACCCGAAGACTCGGAATGAGTATCTCCGAAACTGCACGACTGTTACGTTGTTAACGATCTGCCGTTGTTAGTGCTTATGCAAAGTGATAAATGACGGTGAAACCAACAATAGATGCCAAGGTGTTGATCCATGCGTCATCAGATGAAAAGGACATCGAAAACTGTCCCACTTGATAAAGCAAAATAGGTGTCAGACAGTAGCTCAGCTGGCAGCCCAATAAAATGCACGCCCAAGTACAAGCTTTCCGGAACACAGAATTCTGCGTACACTGTTGGATACGCGACTGCGCAGCATACGTCTCACTCGTGTGCCTCTGTTTGACCAAGCCTCATTGTCAAGTACACCTAGAGTGAGCCCGGGAACATCGGGACTGCACTGTAGATAAGTAAAAGACAGTTGCCTGGTAGCACGAATCACGATCTCTCATTTATGGCTTCTGTGGTCATGTCAAGGTACGCCGTGTTCCAGGCTAACAGTTGCTCCTCCTGTACAGTAGGTCATACACAGGTTGGTGGTGGCGGTATTACGATTTGGGAGACGTTGTCATGGGCGACTATGGGACCTTATATGCGGTAGAGCATACCATGAAAACTATGGACTATCTGAACATAATAGCGGATCAGTTGCACCCTTATATTTCGTCTGTCTTCCTAACTGAAATGGAATCATCGAGCAGGACAACGCCCATGTCGCAAAGCTCGAATTGCGTTGGAGTGGCTCGAAGAGCATAAGGATGAATTCCAGTTAATGTCCTGGTCACCTATCGCGCTGGATCGTAACCCGATACAGCACATTTGGGATGTCATCGATCGGCAGATCAGAACTCAAACAACACCATGTCGGAATACCTCGACTTTGCGTGACCCCTGCTTAGACATTTGGTACAATCTGTCTCCAGTCATGTACCAAGAACTTGTGGCATCCATGCCAAAGCGAGTTGTAGCTGTTTTGCAGGCGAAAGGTAGCGCAAAGCGTTATTGAGTAGGCGTTCATAATGTTTTGGCTCTTCAGTGAATTAAAACAACATTCTGTTGACCAGAAACTTTACTGGTGATACTATCTTAATTGGTATAGTGTCTGATAAACCATCAATTAGCACATACTCTATAGAGTGTTACAGGGATTATATTGCTGTTTTTATTGCGAAAAGGTTAGTAAAACGATGTACACTTTTAAATTAAGGCGTCAATCAAATACCTAAGCTCCTTCGTGAGTCACGAAAATAGGAGTAAATATAAGTATACATATCACATGAGCAGCCGTATGATTAAACCCCTTATAAATCAATTCTGATTTTTTGGTCTGTTGAATAGATGCAATTTTTGAAAAATGATTTGTTTATTAATAATAATTCTATATTATATTCTTAGAGGAAATATGTAAGAGGGAAGAAAATGCGTTGCAAGAGAAGAATCATAAAGAAAAGCAAATAAGTCTACAATAATGTAAGGCATTGTATCAATAGATGTTATAAGTTTACATGACCTCACTACAAGACAAATTTTCAATGTTTTAAGTACCTACTTACATGCTGTTTTATGCGTTACAAAGCATTGTAGTTACTGTGAAAACGCACTTACAGGTGCAAAGATGTAAAACAGCAGTAGCAGCATTATTGCTTTATCTTAAAGCAAATGCGACTGATTAACCTATGCACGAAGGAATGAATCGTCATACAATTTTTACAGCACACAGTCATATTTACAAAACCTTCGTTGTTTCTAAGAGTTGCATACATCAAGTAATTTGGCCTTTTGCTTGAAATATCCCGAATTTTCCCTCACACCATTGAATAATTACAGAATAACAAATGTCACTTTGTTTGGGATCCATGGTATTATTTTAAGTTTCAGTGCAACGAAAAATTGCCGAGAACCGTGAGAGATTACATTTTTTTACTATGTGTAAGTTTACTGAGAACTGTATTCGAAGTGATGATCAAGGAGATACTTTGTAAGGTATTTTCTCCCTCCTTTCGGCATGCCTTCGTGGTGTACCTGGACGCATGCTCGCTACGTATTCGGGAGGTCCGGTGTTCGAATCCCAGAGAGGCAATTGTGGATTTCTTCAGTTTCTTGACTTCAAAAATTCTAAAAGGATTCTTCAACTTAATAAATTCAATAAGGATACACTGCTCATATTTGAGCTCAACGCAGTGCTAGTAAGAGGAGGAAGATGTGCAATTATTGCAGTGGCATAAATTAGCTTAAATACAGGTAATTTGATAATCCTGCATCTGTACGTTTGTTTATACACTGCTGCTAAAAATAAGCAACAAAGTCAGAACACGGAATAAAACAAAAACTCTTTAATGGATATGCGTGAAATTGATCCAAGAGGTTGGTAAGGGGTTACTAGACCACATGGCAAACAATAAAGTAAAGACATACAAAAACACATATACTATAACCATCTTATCTTACGTATTATTGTTCCTGTGTGATACTTGAGCTATTTTATATGTTTGGATTGATCTTTCCAATAAAGACGTATGTAACAACAACATAACCATCACATCGCGAAAAACTAAATGGGTCGGAAGAATGTGCGATGAAAACATCACACTAATAATGAGCATGATACCCTCTAGGTGAAATGCATGCTTGACAACGGCGAGGTAAGCTGGCAATAGTGTCGTCGATCGCTTGGTATGGCAGTAGCGCCCACGCCTGTAGTAATGCATGCTGGAGCTCATGGAGCGTGCCTGGCGGCACACTGCGAACTGCTATCCGTAGTCCTAACACGTCCCGCACATGCTTTTATATGATTATTCGGGGATCTATCCCCGGCTACTGCGGATATGAAATAGTTTCACTCTCCATGTAACGCCTCACTACTCGAGCTCTATGCGAGCGAGCGTGCATCCATAAATATCGTGTCAGTTCCCATGGCAGCGATTAGAGGACCTACAAGAGGATGTAGAATTTCCTCGCGATTTTGGACAGTTGTGAAGGAACCACCAAGAATCACGTAGAGGTCGATGCGGCTATTTGTTGCTATCCCAGCCAATACATGTAAGCTTTCTCTTCTGTAATCTCTTTCGACGATGTTTGGGGCGCGATAGTGTTTCCCTGGATCTCGCCATATCTTTGACCTTCGGGAATCGTTCTGAATGTTAACTAGAAGCCCATCTGTAATGAGTACGTGGCCCCACTGCTCTGGTGTTCCATTGCGATATTCACGGATCCGATTCAACTGCGCTCTGATAGGCGATGGGCACAAAGGAACACAAACCACAGGGTGACGGGCGGACAGTCCACCTTCATGTAGTCGACGCACAGTTTGGCCTGATATGGGCCTCCCTGCAGTAGCAGAGATGTGCGACACCAGCTGTTGCGCTGTTAGTGATCTACGACGTCTTACACATAGCAACTAGAAGCGATCGGCTGTCGTTGTGGTAATCCTTTGGCGTCCAGACCCACGTCTTCTACAAGTGTTTTGCTCCCTTTGGTAACGATTCCACAATCTACTGAGGATGCTAAGATGCATATTCAGGTCTTTCGCAACAGCGGATTGTCTTGCACCAGCTTGCAACATGCAGACAGCCTCCAACGCATTTCATCGTGCAAATGGTGTCTTCGGCTCATACTTTCCGCTTTGACTATCTCGGATTAACGGAACTATGCCTACTTCCAAACTCTCGCATAGTTCTAGCATGCCCCTTTTTAAGGCTTTGGGACTGCGGGATTGCGGTTTTTGCTAATTTTGGTTGCCTATTTGCATTCGATGCAACCTCTACTTCGTATGTAAATTGCATGTTTTATTTCCCTTTTCTGCATTCGTACCTTCTCTTTAAACGGCTGTTGCTTATTTTTTTAGCACGAGTGTATTTCTCTTACTGTTCATAGCAAACTGCGGAGTCTTTAAGTGCGTCCAAGTTAACTACTCGGCAAATTTCGATGTATATTTCGTAATAAATTGATGCCTGTTTTATGGTGATAAATGAAATCTAAATGTGTGTCATGCATTTATAATATTTTAATTCTTTAAGTTTTTTTATTAGTTAAGCAATTTATCTTCCCCCCTCCCCCAGTGGCCGAGTGGCTGAGATTGTTGAACATTTGTAGTCTGACTTCAGTTTATGTCCCTCCTGCATCGAAATGTTTGGGGTTTTCCTCATGTGTGATATGAATACAAACCAGTTTTCCTCAGAAATTTCTCCCCGATGGATTCTTCTCCTTAGATAAGTTTCGCGTTCTTTGCCATAATTAATTAAATAAACAAACGGTTGTATAAGGTTAGAGCACACAATGTTTTAATTTTTATCAATTAACATTTAAAGCCCTCTTTTACTATTACTGAATATCATTGAGTAATATGGAACTATAATCTTGCATACATTGCATCTTTAATAATCCGCTTCTTTAACGGAAGAGAGAGAGGGAGAAAAGAAAGTAAGAACTTTGAACCTCAAAGGTTTTAGTACTCTAGTTTACTGTTGACTATATTCCGCATATTTTCGCGGTCACTGTAACAGAAGCATTTGTTTTGCAGTTAATGCCTTCAGGAAGAAAGGAAAAATACAAAAACAAAACTCAACGTTGCGTGATATGTATTATAATGATGCATAACTAAAACCTGATGGATAAGAAAACTAAAAGAAAAGAGGATGTAATTTGCATGGCGATGACTCCGAACCGTTTTCTACCCCGCAATTCAAATTTAAATGTGAAAGATTTTCAAGGTACATTGATTTTAACCTCTAGTTTGAGCTCTTTAGAATAGGTGTTACAGTTCCTTTCATATTCTTTCTTCAACTACAAATGGGATTTTTTATTTTATCCTGATAATGCTCAAAATGTATCAGCTATCTGAATTAAGTATCTCGGTTGCTAGTATACAACAAATCTCCACTGGTAGTAAAATAAACATATCTCTGTTGTCTAAAATGAACGTCTCAGTTTCTAACATACAAAATATCTCAGTTGATAGTATACAAAATATCTCAAATGCAAGTAAACAAAACATGCTGCCTCAACTGAATGTTTCAATTGGTAGTATACAAAATATTCCAGTTGCTAAAATACTTCAACTAAAAGTCTCAATTGCTAGAGCGGTAAAAGCGCTGAATACTGATAGTTCTGACCAGACGAACGGGCTGGCGGTATGGGCCTCTTCGTGGTTTTCCCATATGTAACGTGTATACGAACCAGTTTACCTTAGAATGTTGTCCACGAAAGCTCCCTTCTCTTAGGCAGATAGCCCTATGATTAACTAAACCAAATCAAATCCATTTTTGGTGAATTTTACTAAGTTTGAAATTGGAAATTAAGAAAAGCTGTCTTCGTTTCCTCACCAGTGCCGTGAACGTACATAATACGTTATATTAAAGTTTATCGTAGTATAATATTCCTCAAGAGAGAAGAGAAAGATGCCAAAGTACAGAGTAAAACATAAAATTACTCAAAGCTACAACCTTGTATTTGGTCTAAATTTTACATAAGACTTTATCGATTTCGAGGACAAATAGCTGCTGGTCCGTCTTCATCAGGAGGAAAGAAATTGGCAATGAAGGGAAAGCCATAGTTGTATTTCTACCAAAAAGAAGTAAAGATATAAATTGATTTAAATACAATACTTTTTGGTATAACTATAACCGAGGCTTTCCCTTCGTTGCGGATTTAAAATACTCCTTTTGATATAAATGCAGTCGTGGATTTTTCTTCGCTGTAAATTTCCTTGCTCCTGATGAAGAGAGATCTGCACCTGTTTGTCTTCGAAATCAATAGAGTCTTCTCTAAACTTTACAAATAAAGTCTTCTTAACAATCTTCTTAAAAACTGAACAATCTCCTTCTTAACAATTAATCTTAACAATCTTCGCTAAAAACACAAGTTTGTTGTTTTGTCTAATTTTACACTTTATCCCTCGTTTTATGTTAACTTAATTTTTTCTTTGCCAATCACCAAACATGGAATGCTCTGTTCCAGTGTAAAACCAAAATCGCACACTTCGCTTCTGTAGGCGTACACATTCTTTTGAGCGAAATGTTATTTCACGTCAAGATATTTATCAAAATATTTTCCTAAGCATCCATATATTTCTTATGACACATCATCGAGCTAAACAGGAAACTGCTTTATCTTAAACGCTATGCATCAATTTTCAGAGATGAAAGAGTCATATGCTATTGCAGATAGCTTCATCGTGAAAAGACGATGTAGAAAAAGTGCTCCATTTATGCTTCTAACTATTACTGGCAGCTGATTGGGAAAATACAATAGCTTATAATCTAAGAGAGTATTTTTCAACCTTTGAGCTACTATTACTGTCGTAAACCAAGAATCATTTACGTTTATAATAGAGGATGTCTATCCTTAAAGAATTTATGATAAGATGTTTTATTTTCCCATCGTCAGCCATTTATTTGCATCGCTTTTCATTGTTAAAATTGTCGAATGTGTTATGTATCTTTGATCTATTTGATATTTTCTCCACGAAGCCCAGTGTCTGCACGCTAAATATTTGTTGTTGCTGATAGTACCTAGCTTCGATAAAAGTCTCAAGAGCCTAAAGAAATTTTCCAACGTTGTCAGTTATTTTACACAAGGGTAGAATATATTTAACTAATTTTCATTTACTGTAAATGTAGTTTTAGGTGCACTTTCATTGCCCCTAACATTTCTGCATTCACAAAATGATTTGATGTTTTCTATTGAATGTGGAAATAAACTTACTGGAATAAAAATTTCGACTTGTCCGCTACTGCTTCCTAGGATTTTCATTGACAATTAGTTGTCTTTATTGCAGTAGTATTTTTATGATGACTTTATACTCATAATGCTTTGCCTGACCTGCTGCAATTTCTGATCTATGCATTACAGATACATGCCACTAACGTTTAGCAAGTAATCGATGCTTTACAATAGAGAACTTGTTAAAATATAAAAAAAGTAATTTTTATTACAAAATTCACACATACGAAATCCTTTCGAAGAGAAATTCTTCAACGCAAAACTGAAACAAACAAAATGTATTTAGGATTCAAGAGTGATATTTTTTTCCCTTTCTTTTACAGTTTCTAAGAATCAACCATTCCTTCAAGACACCAACATTTCTCAACTTTTTTTTTATATTCTTTTTATCGTCTTTTCTTCTTCTACTGTGATTTTTGAAGAGATAAAAAAACCGAGGTCAGTACAGGTTAGACACGTGGAAAAAACCATCGTCTTTTTCATTGGCTGTCGTTAAATCTTATGCCTTCTCTTAGTTCCTGTCTGTTGTCCGATAGACGGGAATTAAGTACAGCCCTCCCTGCAGAAAAAAATTCCGTCTCGCAAAAAGTATATGTATGCTCACATATCCTGATGTATATTAATGACACTGGAAAAATAAGTAAAAAAATTGGGAAAATTTCTTTTATGTGTCAAGCATTTCTGATGAGTTTCCCCATTTTTTTAATTCGTTAAATAATATGTAAAATATTATAAGATATCATTTAACGAACTTTTGTTACTATAGAAAGAACTTGTTAAGTTTTGCTACTTTACAGAAGATTAATAAATCGTTTCATCTTACTTAATATTTATTTACAGACTCCATTATAATGCGCAATCAGAATTAATCCTGTGCAACTAAAGACGAAAATTGACTTTTAAGCTCTAAGGAAGGGAGAAAGGAGATTTTTTAATAAGTTCTTTCTTTTTTTAACTGAAACAAACTGGCAGCAAAGTGTGAAAGCTAACTTATAATTAAAACTACATTTTATCACATTTATTAATAGTATTTACCTCAACAAACTGAATTTTATATTTTATTTTTTCTATAGTAATTATTAGACAATTTGTACTAATAGAAAAGAGTTAGCTATCGTATTTGTTTACTAATGTAATATTTATTAAATTAGTAAACAAATACGATCACTAACTCTTTCCTATTAGTAAAGTACTTCAATTAGTAAAAATTATTCTATTAGTACTTCTATTAGTAAATTCTATTAGTAAAAATTAAATTAGTAAACATGAATAACATGAATTTAATATTCATTAAATTAGTAAATCATCAGGTTTTGGAAGTTAACAAAAACTTTCGTTATCTGATTTAGTTAAGTAAAGTCATAATAAAGCATGCTGGAAAGAGAAAGAAAATTCTTTATAAAGGGATAATGACATATAATTCATTGAATGTCGTTCTAAAAGTGAAACATGTTGAGGCTTTATGTCTGTTCACTAATAAAAACAAAGTTACAAGCAATCGCTAAGCCTGAAGAATGTTTGAGTAGTTGCTGGATCGCGCAGATAATCAGATCATTATTTTTTCTTTTCTAATAAAGCGCCAGAATAAATGGTAGCAGAAGATACTGAAATGTCCTTTCTCTCTGACAGTTTAGCAGGTATAATGTTTTTCAGAAAATTATTTTTAATTTCGTTGTTCTTTTGTTTCCAGTTTTCATTTACGTATTTCTCTAACGCAAGCAAGCGGTATGCGTAAAATATCGTATTGCACAACGGCTAGTCCACGAAAAGATCAAAATTCAGAGGTCACTTTTAGGTCATTAAGTTTTTTTTTTAAGAAGGAAACATGAAAATTCTGCAATGCCCTCGCTGGAATTTTGACTCTAGACCTTTCCACTGATAGCCGGATGTGTTTCCATTTGCACCAAGAAGGCAAGTGGCAAGTAGGGAGAAAATACCTACATTCTCTCACACTTTAAAAGTGACTGGAGAGTCGGAACGCAGTGGCCAACTCTGGTGGTGACAAATTATCATCCTTCCTCCGTTTTCAGCTCAGGCGCCGTTTGTACAGTCATTAAGTTTTGAAATAGGAAACATGAAAACTGTGCGACAGCCTCGCTGGGATTCAAACTCTGGGCCTTTCGACTGCTAGCCGGACGTGCTTCCAACTACACCACGAAGGCATCAGGATAAGGAGGGAGGAAATACCTCAGAAGTTTCTAATGAATCAGTATCGCTTTCCGACTTCGTATGGTGAGGACAATCCATTTTTGAGATATTTTGGGTTATTTTATTTTAATATTGCAAGATGGCCAAAATATAATAAATATATTCTGTTGCCACGAGTGCTTTTATACAGATTCACCTATTTGATTTTTATAAAAGATAATGTGATAAAATTTGATGACATGGAACTTTTCATCTGCTTGAAAAATTTGTATATGGGATCTTGAAGAATTTCTGTATATCGTGAGAAATTTTATGAAATCGACTAAACAAATTATTGTTTGAGCTGAATTAAATTTTTCAAGTAGGTCTAATTTTCACCATGCTTTCAGTTTTTTCAATTTCTCTCAGTTAAATGGCAAATCGTTTTGATACAAGAATCGGGGTTGTGGCAACTACCTTATGAAAGAATTGTGACAGAAAAAAGCTCAAAGATAAGAACAAAAGAAAAATACCGGCCTCCATTTTAACCGACCTCACCAGTCTTTCCGCGAATCAAATTTACGTTTCCAGTTATAGGAACAGTACAGTGTATTGTATGAGAAACAACATTTGACTCTTTCGTACTTTAGTGTGATGCAATACTTCACCTCAAAAGTCTTCATTGCCAACAGAAATATTAAGAAGCTTTCATCACGAATTCTAAAACATATGGGATTGTCAAATTACAGCTTTGAAAAACATTCACATGTGAAGGACATCGACAGGCAATGATATTTTGCCAGCTTAATGGTCGGGATGATATAAAAGTAAAAAATTAAAGAAAACAGTGCCTGCTTTTGAGGTAATGCTTCCTTCCAACTGAATGGCTTGCAACAGGCAGAAGTGACTATAGTTGAGTGTGTAAGGTATTTCTCCCGCCTTCTTAGCATGCTTTCATGGTGTAGTGGTCAGCACACTCGGCGAGTAGTCGAGAGGTCAGTGGTTCGAGTCCCGGCCAGGGCATTGTTCATTTTTTATCTCTCCTGAAAGGTGGTGGATGATGATTCTCCACCACCAGGATTTGGCGATTGGGTCCCCTAATCCCAGTCACCCTTTAAGAGGGAGAGTATATAAGGTATTTCTCCCTCCTTCTTAGCATGCCTTCGTGGTGCGTATTCGAGAGGTCCGTGGTTAGAGGGCATTGCTAATTTTTCAAGTCTTCTGCCAAAAAAAAAATCCTAATGTCTCTACAAGTGACTTAAAATTCACACCAACAATAGTAAACCAAATTAAACTAACTTCTAGATTTCGAAGATAGTTCTTACAGTTATCAGCAATGTATAATTGTCAACTCTATTTTCATTTATTTGCACATGGTGAATTCTTATAACAGTTCTAGGTCATCAGTTGATTTGCCATCTTACACACACATACGCACATTTTAGTTTGAATTTTTGTACCTCTGACCTGCAGACTTTTATTTATTCACTACAGTTCACGAAGAGGTATATATTTTTCTACGATGCGCCAGGAAGTCCCATCTAGCAAACAACGTTATCCTAATGCCACTTTTTATTCCTCTATGGTAATCATTAATTTCTCCCTTAAGAATTTCCTTAATTAAATTTAGACTATCTAAAGGGTCATGGTCTACTTTCAGGACATTTAACAAAATAAAATCTTCGATTACAACCGGTTTCAGTTTCTTCCCAGTAATTTCAATCCTTTTTTCTTCTGTTCTCTTCTAGCCTTCGTGTGCTTTTTGACACTCTTAGGCTTTCATGTCTGTTGCAAATGTCTACGAGAAGAAAATTAGCACTAATCTTTTCGGAGACGGAGGCAGTGGTTTGGAACCAAGATGTGTAAATCTTCATAGAGCACCAAGAGTATGATACAAATCATATTTAATTGTAATTGCCCGAAAAACAGATCACATCTTTTTTCCTAAGTGAGCGACTTGATTTTCTTCTTCTTTTGCGATTTTCTCTTTCTTTGCAGATCTCTAAACCGTTCCAAAGCTTCGTTGTGAAGGTTCTCTAATATTGCTGATGCAACATTATTTCAGCTTAATCCTCACTTTTTTTTGCCACCAAAATGGTATACTGTTACCGAATCTGTGCTTCCATTGCCATCCATCCAAGCATGTGACATTATTTTCAATATCTTGGTTACATAGCACTATGTCCCACTGTGATTGTGGAAGCCAAAGTCTTCCATGCCATGTCTGCAATCAGGCCAGCTACACAGCTTGAAATTCCTTGATTACGTTAGCTGCAAGCTCATGTCCGTGGTCGCTCTCCAGGATGTGACGTATATCAAAGCCTAAAAGTACCTTTAGCTTTCTAACAAAACTTCAGCAGCACGCTTTGTTTCCAAAGAGCTAAGAAGACAAAATTTTGTTGCATGAGCTTTGCAGTTCATTAACTATTTGAATTTTTTACAGGAAGTTGATTAAATATCGACCGAATTAGTTTCGGAAATTAAAAATGTTTATAAAGATTGATCCCATAACAGTGTTCATGTCTTATTGAGACTTTTCATATTACGAAATTTATAAAACGATACAAAAACTTCAATTGTTGTTTTAGGATCGTAATTATTTTCCCCTCAAAGCAAATAGCCTTTTATCTTTTCCACTTTAAGTAAGAGTAAAATATTTAGTTTAATTAATCCATTATATTAATTTTCCTGTCAATTTTACATTTTTTAAGCTCCCATCAGGAATAAGCACAAATTTCTTAAAAGTAGGAGAGACCAGGGACACGGAAAAGTGGACGGAGCATCAGAACTTCTCGTGTGGATTTACAGGTTTTGCTCTGTCGCACTGCTTTTCTAGCTCAACATCCATCATAGGGAGACAGATTTGGCAGCGACGCAGACCGTGTAGAAACATTAGGTTATTTGGAAGCAAGAGAGAGATGTCAGGAAACTGAAGAAATGAGCAACGCCTTCGCCGAGACTCGAACTACGAACCTCTGGAATACGCACCCAGCGTGCTGACCACTACACCACGAACGTATGCGAAGAAGGCGGGAACCTGATGATCGTTGTAATTCTATTCCCTCGTCCAGCTCTGATAGTTCAATTATTCGGCTTTAGCTTTTCGCCAGCCGAGTTACTCATGCAGATGGTTAGAATTGAGCCGCTTATTAGGACGTGCATCTGTGAATCTCCAAACTCAATAACTACTTAAATTTAAATTCCAGTTTTATGTTAATCCGGCGAGCTGTGCAAATTTAAATGGCAAGCACAAGCCCTGCATCTCTTAACTTTTAAATAAAAAGGCTGCTTAAATCTTCTTCTGACTCAGTTGCTATTTACACAGACAAGACGATAAGGCGCCTGGCAGTCTCAGTAGGGACCAAGATGTTAAGCGATTTTAAGAGTAGAACCCTACAAACGAAGTTAATATTTGTTATTTGCTGTAGAAGCTTGCTTCAAAACTGTAACTCAGAGTAAATAATAACTTTTTTTTTAACTATAAAAATAAATGTTTCATGAATATTCATAGTCAGCTTAAATGCATAGTCTTTTTTCTAAACTGATTTTCATCGTATAAATGCTACCTTTTATGCTTATCCTGACTAATCAGCCCATCCGATCTGGCCGGTTGATCGAGGATCCAACGGGCTGCGATTCAGTCGGGACATCAAGTAACAAATAGTTCTTATCAAGCCATGCATTCAAACCACTTTCACTTTCATTGAAACATTCTGAGCAACAAACTTCACAGTATGACAGAAGAAAGCTCAAAGATGAGAACAAAAGTGTTTAAGAAAAATACCAGCCTCCATTTTAACCGACCTCACCAGTCTTTCCGCAAATCAAATTTACGTTTTCAGGTATAGGAACAGTACACTGTATTGTATCAGAAACAACATTTTACTCAACAACATTTTACTATTGTATCAGAAACAGCAAACTTCACAGTTCTGACAGAAGAAAGCTCAAAGAACTGAGGTCTAATTGAAATTTCATGGATTCAAAATATTCAGGTTAGGCTTTTGTTTTAGAAATAATTTCTGAAGAAACTTTTGTTGTTCTTTTCACAATCATATATTATTTCAATTAGTGACAATGATTTTCAATAATAAATAATATTAGGGCAGTGCAACAGCAGTTTTATACAACAGTGTTGTGTTATGAAGTATAAAATTTTAAATAATAACATTTTCTTTCAAACTTGTTATTTGAGGAAATTCCGTCATAGGGGAATCATAGAGTTTAGCCGTCAGTAGTTTTAAATCTTTCTGCACTGTTTGTGTTAATCTTAAGGTTATCAGATGTCCGAGACTGGTAATTACGCCTAGGTTGTGTCATGGATTGAAATATCGAACATTTTTTAAATAAAAGTGATTATTCAATCACTTACCAGTAGCAGTCACTCGCCAGTAGCCTAGAAATAATATCGTCACTCGCCAGTAGTAAAATTAATCAATGCAAAATGTAAAAATTAATCAGTCACTCACCAGTAGCCGAGAAGTAATGTCGCTGAACACTAGTAATTTGACCTGTGTTCCGATCTCTGCGAACGGGCTGGCTGCATGCGTGTTTTTATGGTTTTCCTCGTGTGCAACGTGGATATGAGCCATTTCTCTTAGGAAAACCTCCAAGAAGACATCCCTTCCCTTAGGCAGATAGCCCTAGGGTGCTCTGCCGCAATTAAATAAATCAAACGTTCAATCAATCAGTTTCACCGCTAATTACACCAGCTCTAATAGAAAGGAAGTTTTTCAACTATGAACAACATTTGGTGTCCAGGAAGAGGTCAACTGCAATTGTCAACAGTAAAAAAATTGAAAGTGAATTCCACTTTCATGTAATGTTTCCAAATTTCCGTGTAATAATTTTTGCAAATGTATAAAATCCATGAAAGAATATCTAAGGAAATTTTTATCTAAGGAAAAACACGGGAGTGGAACATCATGCCCTTCATGGTTACAATAGGAAATGGCGCGAATGAACTGAAGTCTACTTTTCAAAATTTTTAACGTTTTGTGTTCTTTTCAGTATTGTTTCGTTTCATCTGTCACCACATGCTTGTATAACGTACATATTGTATGCTTTCTGATCACTGCAATTGATTTCAAAGAAGCATTCGCATAAAATATTCATGGGGGGGGGGCGCGAGGTTGGAGCCAAGTAAGTATATCAATACATTTTTATTTAATTTTTTAATTGGACAGGCGGCAAGTGTATTATAAAATATAATAATGCATTGATATAGAAACACATGTATTGTACCTATACTTTACATGCATCAATACATAAATAGTTCTTTTTTACTCAATTCCAGCGGCGTCATGCGTTCCATTTCACTGTCCTTCGCGAATACCCATGGTCCTGGATTCACTATAATAAACTGCGTAGTTATTGTACATAGAAAAACCGCTGAAATACAATTTATTTTTAAGTAACTTTTGGATTCCTGTAAATCTCTCACATGTATGCAGTTGTTGTAATACCTAGTGAGAATGTGCACAAAAGCAAACATTCTAAGCAAAATGATGCTGAATTCCTGAATTAATCAGCAGGGTAAAGAGAACAAAGTTCTCTCTAAGACTTCGTTA
Source organism: Stegodyphus mimosarum (assembly GCA_000611955.2). NCBI lineage: Eukaryota > Metazoa > Arthropoda > Arachnida > Araneae > Eresidae > Stegodyphus > Stegodyphus mimosarum. Next base: position 203,185 of record KK120759.1, on the reverse strand, counting down.
CGATACGAAACATTCCAAACTTCACAGAGGAGCTTTTCATTCATTAGCTTTGCTCTTGATAGTAAGTATCAAGCATGAAGACGACTTATCAGCGCTTTTATCAATCTGCCGCTTGTAGAATTCTGATACTATCAAAGATTATACTATGGGTTAATGAACTCTAAGGGTCAAACAGCAAATTTTCTTTTCTTGATGTATTAACAGTTCATAAGCATGGTGAAAAATGGAGGAAAAAACTCATTCGATGTTTTCAGTTTCATTAAATCCAAAGTGTAATTTTCAGTGTGAGGTTCTATGTGGGAAAGGCGGAGACGTTTCTAAATGGTAAGCTAATTCAGTCCTTATGCATTAATGTGAAAAACCTCTCTCATATTTTGCTGCACTGTCTGCTGCAATTTTCTCATTTCATGTTGTTTATTTTTTTAGATTTGCCATCGTGTTATTTAAACTGTTTTTGTTCATAGCCCTTTTGTCTGGATAATTTTTTGTCACTCTCTGTATTTTTCCCTCTCTCTCCCCTTATGTTGCCTCTCTCGCCTCCTCTCTCTCTCCAATTGAACATATTTATATACTTAACAGTATATAAATATGTTCAATTGATATACAATTAATTGATTAATCGTCCTAAAATTCAGTTTAAATTTATTTAGAACTTATTTTTTCTTTCCAAAATATTACATTTATGAATAAATAACATAATATTGTCAGCACACGCAATCAGATCCGTGCTCTAGCTAATTCTTCACCTGAGACAGAGAGGTAAGTGAGTAGTGAAGTTCCTTTACTTTCTTAATAGTAACTAGCAACGATAAATATATTGTGAGCGAAACTTCCGAATTCAGATGCAATTAAACTGAACTATATCGCTGAATAATTTTTAATTGATCTGATTTTTTTTAGTGTTCAGAATTGTTGAATTGGCTTAGCTTTTAGAATTAGATATTTGTGGCAAAATTTCTTGAGCATTCATACCATTTGGATATTTAAGTTATAAGACGCTTTAATTTTTCATCATTCAGAAACGGGAAATGGTAACACAACGTATTTATTTCATAATTCTACTTTAGTTGCCAGATTAAAGTATCTTGTAAAGGCATTAGGTTATTTTTGAAGCAGCAGAGATGAAAAGTGAGCAATGCCCTCACCAGGACTCCACGGACCTGTCGAATACGCGCCGAGCGTGCTGACCACTACACTAAGAAGGCATGCTATGAAGACGGGAGAAATACCTTATAATCTAAAATACTTCTTTTATTTCCACTATGAAGAAAATATTTTTACGAAAAATTAATTCTTTTACCAGTTCATACTTGAGAATCTGATTTATTAACTTTCATTAACCTTCCGTTTTCACTTCTCTTTAAATTATGAAAAATTAGCTCTTTTATCAATTGATACTTGAACAATCTAATTTATTAGCTTTTATTAACCTTCCTTTCTCACTTCTTTTAAAATTATGTTGATATGATCATTTTTAAAGCTAAAGTTTTACATTTCTCAAGAATATTTTATCTCATTTCCTGTAAAGAGTGAGAAAATTCTAAACTACATTTGTTTGTTTAATTCCATGCGGCAAAATATATTGCTTATCTAAGATAAGTGTGAGCAGTTACTGGTTTTGACACTGTACTGCTTTACTTCACTTTTTTCTGTTTTTTTCTCAGCATTCAAGACCACGCAGATATCGTACAAAAATTTTAAATTAATTTGCTTCAAGAGGTTATTAGGTTCTTCCCACTGCAATAATTTATTATTTGATACATTATGTAAATTTAAAGCATTTATGGTGACATTTAATAAAAGCGAGCTGAAAATTATGTAAATTATATGATAATTATTATCTGCTCACTTTAATGTTTTAAATCGTTAATAATTAACTCAGGTTTTAATGAATTGCTTAAGATAAAGCATGAGAGTGTCTTCTTCTTGAGAGGAGGGATGCCTTTGTAGGGGATTTTCATAGAGAAACTAGTTTAAATTTACATCATATGTGAAAAAGCACCGAAATGCCCATTCAAGCCCAGCCATTCCTCGGGATTTGAAACCTGTTCGAACGATCAGTGATCAGCACTCATCACCTCAACCATTGGTGGACAAATAGGACTTCGATTACATTTATTTCCCAAGAAACCTAATTTTTACCGACTATTTTTTGGCTACTTAGATTTTATTTTAAGAAAAATTTTAATAAAAATGCCTTTTATTTTTTTAAAAATTAGAGTCACCTTTTCGAGACAAAAACTATTTATTACCTGTATTTACCGGGTTGTTTTAATCGGTATTGGCGAAAATCGGTATTTTTCAATGGTTTTAATACCCCGGAAATATTTGTTTTTATTCTCTCAAAATACGATTCAAAATTTTAAGCCTTTTTTACGTCTTTGATGCTAAACAACTGAAGAAAATGCTAGACAAAAGAAGTCAAATCTGACATTATCCCTTTACATTCTATTCTTAGTAGAAAATTAAACTAAGTTACCGGTTATCGTAATCCGTCTAGCAATAATTACAGCTGTTTTATGAATAATCATATCAGTTTAGAAGGAAATTAAAAATGGATATAACAGGACAAAAACTGGAGCTACATATCTTGTTCAACGGCAGACTTTTCGATCAAAAATGGAGCATTGCAAATTTTTCACGAAAAATAGATCGAGAATATGGTATGGTATATTTCATTTTCAGACATCCTTATTTTATCTCTTGATGCCACGGCAGTGAAATTTTGAATTTCCAGTGATTTGCTGAAGAGAAATTCTCAAAAACCGTCTTGCTTCTCAGTGTCAGTTTGTGGGTTAATCATTTTGAAGTTAACGAGATTTCTTGCAGTGAAAATTTCAGTAACAACTGTGATCCAGGTTAGAGGGAGACAATACAGAATTCTCGGTGCCGGATATTTCCTGAACACGTTCGGTTAATACAGTTCATTAACATAAACCTAAATCGAATTTGTATTTTAATAGCGGGGTAAAATTTAAAACCAGGAAAGAATGTACACGGTAACATGGAACAGGAACAATTTTGAGAATAGATTAATGTTATTAATTCTCTTAATTCAGGTGTATTATTTATAACACAAAATTCTTCTTCACCCCTTTCTTAGAATTAATGGAAACTATGCAATAAAAATTATGTGCTAAAGAAATTGATAGCAAGAAAATAACGAAGTAAATCAGTTAATTCCCATTTAAATAATTTTAATCTTATTACTATGTCAAACATAAATTGAGAGGTTGAGTCCTGAGAAGATGGCTAAGAAAGATGATTAATGGAAACCGGACAGTAGGCCATATAACAACGAGGATGAAAGCAATATTAACAATATATCGCTTTAAAATTACTATAAATAGTTTAAAAGCGAATTTTATAAAGTTTTATTGCTTTAAATAACATGCTGTTTTAAAACTATGCTTCTTGTTATGTTTCAAAGTTAAATCAAAATTTCCTTTTAAAAATGTATTTTCAACGTCTCGTAATTATTTTGGCAAATTTTCTTGTTGTTTATTCGAGGCAAGTATCTCATTTGCTTCACTTTTATTCCGGCGCTTCTTGTTACAACGATGCCTTATTACAGCGACAGTTTCATTATAATGATCGGCGGAAAAACGTCTTTCAGCTGATTGAGAGTACTAAATCTACTTTCGTTATAGGGACCACTATGGCCATGGGGAAAGAGAAGCAGAATGCGATGTTATTCTGTTATGATATGTTAGAGCTGTAGAATAAAGTGTTTAATATTGTAGGGTTATTAATAAGTAACCGAACTGTCTAGTCTAGTCTGGAAATCTATCGCCGGGATACCACATAAGATGCGGTGTATCCGGCTCACTGAAGTTTGCAACAAAGTGCTCCTAATGCTGCATTATTTAAACTTTTAAAACCTTTAGATTTGTATTGCAACTCCTGGGTAATAAAAATGCTTCCAGAGGGTGTTTTAGCCCACTTTGAGAAGCACTGATCTAGATATATTCATGAACTGGTTACATGAAAACAATCCTTAACAATCAAAAGCAAGGGTGTTCATTGATACATTTGCAAAATATCACCAAATTTTATTTACGTCTAAATATTTAAAACTGTTAACAATTGCTCGGAGCACAAGTGAAACAATTGCTCAGAGCTGTTGTATATATTTCTTGTTATATTATAATTCTGTAGTTAATGATTTTTCGCTAGACATGGTTCATTTAAGAATGATAAAGTAAATGAAACTAAAAAATTAGATTCATTATAATAAATTGCGAAGCACATTACGTTGTTGCACACCCATTCTTAGAAATTCCTTTGTTAGGTTCCTGAGATATTTTCGTTGTTTACATTATTCGAAATTCAGACTTAAATCAGCATTAGGGAAATATTTTATGGATTTTAAGAAAAAGGGATACAGGTATAGTTTTTTTTTACGACAGACAGCTATCAAAGTCTTCCCGAAGGAAAAGAGAATTCTTCTGAAAATGAGCTCTAATCTATAGTTAAATTTTACTTCATTTTAAATTTGGTGAGCTTCTCTTATCTACCATTCTAATTGCTTTTGTTCTTAAGGATTAAAATCTGTGGAATGAAATGCTTTATCTTGGAAATGGGTAGCGATAGAAGTTTTCTTAGGATGGTATGTATTAAAAGTGATTATCAGATTACAAATGTATATTTAGTTCTAATGCGTAAACATTCGTTGATTCAATCGTTGGACTATATTTTAATAAAGCTTTATCACAATCAGCATCTAAATCAACACCTGCTATTGCCGTATTATGATGTTGTTATAAGAAATGGCAGGGTAGAAGTACATCAGATATAAATTCAACAGTGTCAGAAATGATAATACACAGCTAGACTCGAAATCTTTGTTTAAAGCAAAACAAGTTGCTTCCATATTTATATACATATTCAGAAAGATGGATATCGATAAAAATACATGTAAATACTTTATGTAATAAAAGCATCGAATCTTAGCATTTTATGTTATCTAAAATCCTTACTGCCTTTAATGATAGACAGCAAATCGTTATTTCAGTACTACAGGATGAGAAATCCTAAGATTTTTTTGAAGAAAGCTGGCTCCTGTTTTAATTACGATAGCGTTCATCATTGATGAAGACAACGAAATCTCCCATTCGATTAGTTCCCTTTCTCCGGGAATCATGTTATGGAGAAAGCTGGGAACTATCTCACTCGTCTAGCAGTAATATCAGAACAAGTCCACGAATTTTATCGTGGATTGCATCAGTCATTAGCATGGGCTTTGGGTCGATTAAAGATCGCAGTATTCCTGTTCAATCTCAATTTTGAAGAAGAATCCCTCGTGGGGAAGGAGGCCAAGGGTCTCCCATCCCTCTTCCTCTGTCACCAAATCATGGAAATAGGAAAGAGAGGAGAGGCTCGAACTGGTTTGTCCCACACAATTCCTTGAAACAGTGATACACCTCTCTTGTTTACCAAAACATTCAGCGACTTGTCACTAAGATCAATAGGTTTTGACATGTTCAAAATGAAATATTTTGTAATTACGTCATGCATATAAGTATAATTGCATATATTTTCTTTTTCTACAATATTCCAAAGTCCTAAGTATGTTAAAGAATACATTTTTAAACAACGTTTTATTCTGAATGGAATCATATGCTATACTTTTTCAATGCTGAGAACAGTTTTAATTTAAGTGAAATGTTTTTACAAGTTTTCGCTGATTACATCAGAAAGAAATTTCAAGGTAATTCATTTAATCGGTCAAAGATTACAAAGATTAAAATCAAAGTTTATATTGTATTATTAATATTAATACAACGCGTTATTTCTTTTCTATTTATACAGATTCTTCTTGAAATACTTTCTCAAACATGAGATGATTTTCAGCTTCTGAGGCATCTTTTAAATCAAAACTCATGGTTACTTTATAATGAATGCTCTGTTTGGCTCATTTCAAATTAGACCTTAGTACAAAATGTAAGGAAATAATTTTTTTAATACATATCAAAGCATTTTTTGACCATTGATTTCAACAGAGCACGTTTAAACCTCCCAGCATTACGGATTTAGGCCTGAAAATTTAAACTTCCTCAGAATGTCATGAATAAATGATATTTTCATGATTTAAATTAAAAAATGATTCTCTCACTTTTACCTTGATTCTTTTTCTTGAAATATACATCCAGTCTAAAACTGGACACATTAAAAGGTGGTAGAAATTTTTGTGTGCAATAAATAAGAAAGCCATCTTGCTGTACAGAATTCTACGTCTATAACGCTGAAAAATTCTACTTTACTACTCTCTTAAGTATGCATTTCATAAACTGTCTTTTACAACACCTTATAATAGATTTTTTTCAAATGGAAACAATTCTTCTTCAAATAGTTTTATAAATATATTTGTCAACAAAATTTAAATTAAGTTAGCAATTAAATTTTAAGATTTAGATTATATAATATTTAGATTATATTTATAATTGTTATAAATTCTGATATATTTAATACTGGATTTCTTTACGATAATATGAACAGGAGTTTATGAATGAATAAATCGCTCATTTCCAAATACATTTGTAAATAAATTAATAAATATTTACACACTTGCAAATGCGTGCTTTTTTGAAAGGATATGCATAAATACTTATATAGATTTAATATTTTTTATTTTCAACATGTGCAAATCTTTATTTTTTGTGCATTTACTATGTTTTTCCACTAAAGTAATTTACACTCAATTTAGCATATATCAGAATTTTTACGTAAAAAATAAGTATAAATATAAATTGAATGAAATTTACATGCATTACTTTTAATACCCAATCAAATATCAGTTTTCCATTGAAATTTCCCCACGAGGGTATCTCTCCCTTTAGGCAGACAGCCCTTGCATGCTTTAAAACTTCCATGACCTACGGGCCGAGTTACAAATATTTTGACTTACATAATTTTATTTTTACGTTTAGCCATCAAGTTGCAAACTTAAAACACGTTTTTAGATAACCTTCATTACCAAATTCAGATTTCCTAGTAAATATATTTTGGCACAGCATTCTATATCTCCCTTGGCAATTTTACCCAATTTGATAGTTACAAAGAATAAATAACTATCCATTTTATATTTAAACATTAATCTCATAGCTATCAATCAGCTCATAGCCATTGCAATTTTTTATTGCCTTACTCTTCAAACCAACACTGATTCATTTTTTTGAAACAGTTAAAGAAACTACTTGAACTAAATTTACAAATCTCTGAAATTCACACATTGTAAGAAAATCCAAAATATAACAATGTGCAAAATGTATTGAAGTACCAATTAATAACATTGATGATTCTTTTTTCATATCTGGAAAGAGTTTTGAAACCTAAAAATTTTAAAATGTGCATATTACAGTATAATGCAGATGGCAAAAAATTTATAACTTAAAACATTTAAAACTTATAACGTTTTGATATTTGGAAGATAAAATAAAAGTAGCAAGTACATTATCAAGGGCATCGAAAGACGTATACAAATTTTCACTCTTATACCAGTTAGTTATAAGGGAACCGAGCTTGAAGTGACAATTTTGACATTTTAAAGGTGTCTTAAGGTATTTGTCATTCTTCACATATAACATAAACATATTGCTAAAATCTATATTTTTGTAGCTTAGGTTAGGTTAGGTTAGGTTATTCAATTATGGCAAAGCACACGAGGGCTATCTGCCTAAAGGGAGGGATGCCTTCGTGGAGGACTTTCTAAGGGAAACTGGCTCGTATACACGTTACACATGGGGAAAAACACGAAAACGCCCATGCAGCCAGCCCGTTCGCGGGATTCGAACCACTACCAGTGTTCAGCGTCTTTACCACTTGGCCGCTGGTGGGCCTTTTTGTAGCTTAGAATTTTATAAAACAAATTTATAATCACAATTGCTGTTGCAATTATCGAAAGATAAACAGATGTGATTTGGCCGGAAATGCCAATAAACTGTACAAGTTTTGCTATTATCCATCCAGCAATGAATGTTTCTTTCGAGCGGAAGTGTTCCTGCTTTTCGATTTGTGAGGAACTATCGTGTATGGGAGTACTTCAAACCGCTGTCAAAGTAGAATGTCCTGGATGTAAAGAAAGGTATTGGACCCGCTTCGGCTACCAAAGTTTGTCTACACAGTGTCAACCGCAGTGGAATTAACCCACAACCGTTGGCACAGATTGCAGTTTCTACCTTCATGTACGAATGAAAACCGTAGTTCGGTCCGAGGTTCGAATTCCGCAAACGGGCTGTCTGCATGGGCGTTTTCGTGGTTTTCCCCATGTGTAACATTCATTGTTCCCCGAAAACATCTTGGACGACATCATGGTGGAGAAAACAATGAATGCCATCGTGGGAAGTGGAGCAATGTAGGAGGAAGTGGAAAACATCGAAACAAAACGAAAGCAAGTGGAAAACATTGCAGTTCTAAAGGATCGCGGTACAAAACATCGTCATCGAAACTAAAGCGTTTCAGAAACTTCGTAATTTAGAAATATCGTTGTCGAAAATATTGTGGCAAAAAAATAAAGCACCTACAAATCATTGTATGACGATAACATTGCAGACATGTTTTTTCAGGCTTTAAAAAGTAAGTGCATTTCCGCATAATCATTTGCGAGCGCAAGAAGAAATGAGAAATATTTTTATTTTTATATTTGATATATCTGAATTAACTAATAAAGTTTGCTGAAAAACTAAGAAGCAATTAAACACACTTTTCATTAATGCTACTTATAGCAGTTAATAGAATTTAAATACCCTACTGAAATATTATGTACCTTACATGTTTCATAACTAACAAATCGACATCCAAACGATTTAGTGCTTTCTATACATGGCATAGTGTTAATGACACTTTAAGAAAACGAATAAACTGAAGCAAAATAAGACTTAAGTGAAAGAAAATAATTTTACAATTTCATAATTAATTAAAGAACTTTAATAGAGGTAGCCTAATGCAGTTACTTATCTTCCATTTTGTAATCTTTCTTGGATTATATTTTTCATGAAAAATTACCAATAAAATATATAAAAGAGATTAATTAATTAATGAGCTTAACTAATCTCTTTTATAAAGTTTTATTAATGAGCTTTATTAGTTAATTATGTAAGTTTAAAACTTTATTGATTGCTATAAGTAGCATTAATTTTCTACTCATTTTCAGTTTTTTAATGCTTTAATTTCCTTTTTAATTTTTCGGAAAAAAATTATTAGTTTATTCACAAATATAAAATATAAAAGTAAAAATATTACTCATTCCTTTTTGCAATCACAAGTCATTATATGCGAGTATACATTTACAACATGTAAAGCTTGAAAGTTGCACGTCTGCGATGTTATCATCATGCGACGATTTGCAGTTGCTTTATTTTTTAACATGATATTTTCAACGACAATGATTTTAAACTACCAAGTTTTTGAACAGCTTTATTTTCGACAACGATGTTTTATACCACGATGTTTTCTGCCTGCTTTCTTTTCTCCCACGGTGTTTTGTAACACGACGTTTTCGCCTTGCGTTGTTTTCTACGCAACGTTTTCGTCCGCAGTCTTTTCGCCTGTAACTGTGCACAAGCCATTTTCCCTTAGAAAGTCCGCCAGGAATGCAGTCTTTTCCTTAGGCAGATTGTCCTCGAGTATTTTGCCATAATCAAATAAACTAAACCACTTGAGAGAGCTTTCGGCGCTTCGTGTATTTTAATTGCCCCCTACCACAAAGAAACTATAAACATGCAAGCTTTCGCTGGGATTACCGTCCAGGCGTAGCGATACGGCTGTCATCAATGTTAACCACTACACCTATCAGGGCGGGACAGACGAAGTTACTAGTGTTAAGAGATTGCATCCGATCTACGCCTTATTCAGTCATTGAGTCGATCTGAAGTAGAACTCTAAGCAGGACTAATTCATAAATACTGATAAAAAGCCTTCAAGTTCAAAATTACTGACGGTAAAGTTTGATTAATGGGCCCAAATTTTAATATCTCCTATGAGTACCTCTAAGCTATAGATCGGACTTTTATTAAAATAATAATTTAATAGTTCTTTCAGACGTCAACAATAATTCATGAAAACTTCAAAATTAAAAGTAGCAATTAATAGTTTAGCAGCAATTAATAGTTTAACTCTACGTTAATCAATGCCACAATTTTTAACGTTACATTTTTCACACTCTGAAGTTCTTTCACTTAATTTTAAGCCTTATAAAAATTCAAGGATAGGTAACTCTTATGCTAATCTGAGCTAAATCAAAATAGGTTGTAAAATTTTTCTTACAATTATTGTAATATAATTAATACGAAAGTAAAAAATTATGAAACATAAATTAATTTTTAATTAACACATTTTTCAATTAAAACTAATTTTCAGTTTTATCGCTTGTTTACTAGTCAATTTCTGCAAATCCTTTAAACATCACCTTTATTTAGTTATTTAATTACTTCCCATTTGCTTTAGGTTGCATTTCGTTCCAGGACTGATTTCCGGGTTTGTGCTTCATACTTTTTGCTTTTTCATATTAGACTATCATAGAGTAAGTACGATTAATACTCAGACTTATTCTACTTTATTCACATTACTTTTGCACCATTTTGCGCGATATTAATAGTTATTAATTAAATATTTTTCAACTATTGTTCTCTCTATATTTTCATATATGTATGTATATACAAAATACAGTTTCTTATATAAGAAACAAAATGCTACAATAAAAAAAAACGTAACTGAAGAGAATACGACTTTGATTGTCCACTCTGAGTATTTAAAAATGCATATAGATAACTAGCATTAAAGCACATACAAACTTCTTAATACTAATATAACCACCAGGCTACTTCAACAGTTATTATAGAAATACATATAAAGCATACCTATTTTCCTCATATCTGATTAACATTCGTGGTAAAAAAAATAAGCAACAAACGTTAAAAGAAAAGGTACGAGTGTAAAAAGACATTAAAACATACAATTTACATATGCGGTAGAGGTTGCATGACTGAATGCATACAAGCAACCAAAATTAGCATAAATTCCTATCCCGCAGTTACACCAAAAATTGTCCTTCCTATGCGTCATTTTGGAAACAGCGATAGTTCAGTGTAAACCGAGATGGCCAAAGCGGAAAGCATGAGACGAATACACCATTTGTAGGATGAAATCCGTTAGAGGGCTGTCGGGATGCTGCAAGACAATTAGCTGTTGCGAGAAAGTTGAATGTGCATTGCAGTGTCATGAATAGGCTGTGGAATCTTTACCGAAGGGATCAAAACCCCTGTACAAGACGTCGGTCTGGACCCGAAGGATTACCATAACGGAGCCGATCTCTTCCTGTTGCTATGAGCAAGACGCCGTAGATCACTTGTAGAGTCATTAGGATTTTTTTTTGAAGCGGGAGACGTGAAAAATATGCAGTGCTCTCGCCGGGATTCGAACCTCGGACCTCTCGAATACGCGCCGTGTGTGCTGACCATTTCACGACAAAGGCATGCTAAGAAAGCGGGAGAAATACTTTATATACTCCTCCTTTTTAAAGGGCGCTGGGGATTAAGCGACCCAGTCGCCAAATCCTGGTGATGGAGAATCATCCTCCACCACCCTTTGGATTCGGGTGCAACTGTAGAGACATTATAATTTTTTTGCAAGAAGGAGATGTGTGAAATGAGCAATGCGCTCGCCGAGATTCGAAACTCAGACCTCTCGAATACGCGCCGAGTGTGCTTCCACTTACACCACGAATTCATGCCAAGAAGGCGGGAGAAATACCTTATACACTAACAGCACAACAGCTGGCGCCACCTCTCTCTGCTGCTAAAGGATGGCCCATATCCCGTCAAATTCTCTTACAATGACTGCATGAAGGTGGACTGTACGCCCGACAACATTGGTTTGCATTCCTTTGCTCCTATCGCATTTCAGAGCGCGGTTGAACTGAACCCGTGAACATCGCAGTTGGACACTAGCGGAAGAGCTAGGTACTCTTTACGGATGGGTAGGGATTTAACATTCAGAATAATTCCCGAAGGGCAATGCTATGGCGAGAGCCAGGGACACAATATAGGACCCGAATTATCGTCGAAAGAGATTACAGAGGAGAAGGCTTACTTGTATGACTTGGGATAGAAACGAACGGCCGCACCGACCTCTACGTGATTCCTAGCGGTTCCGTCACAGTCGTTCGATATCACGACAAAATTGTACACCCTCTTGTGCGTCATTTAATCGCTACAATGGGTGCTGACACGATATTTATGGACGACAGCACCCGACCGCATAGATCTCGAGTGGTGCGGCTTACTATAGAGAGTGAAACCATTCCCCATTTGCAGTGGCCTGCTAGATCTCTGGACCTGAATTATGTGGAGCATGTGTGGGACATATTGGGACGACAGATAACAGGTCGCAGTGTGTAAGGTTTTAGTTAAACTAACAAAGTTTTATTTTAATTTAAATCTTTCTATCTCTTCTCTGTTTCAACTTCCCGTCAGAAGAAGGGCGCGTTTTCAGCTTATGCTAATTTGAAGTAGAGCCAAGTCCTATTTAAACCAGTGGTAGAAACCTCTCAGTGTGAGAGAGCTTTTAGTCTCAGATCACGGTCATTCTGTTCGACGTTCGCCTGACCAGCTAGCAGATAATTTCTAAGCCATAGTGCTTACTACGTGATGGCTTATTGAAATAAATCCAAGTGCGCTAGTATTAGTAATTCTTGCTACGCACCATTTAGTTAGAGGCCAACTCCGCGAAGAGCTCTGTGAGCAAAGATCAGTTAAATTTCTATTTAGCTTTAGTTTAAATTTATCTGATTGTTCATTTAGACCCAAGTGGGGTCTTTTACTTTCTGTATCCCTCCCGAGTTGGGAAGTGATTTGTAAATAATATTGATTTAATAAAAGAGGATTTTAATCCCTTTCAAGCGCAGTTATTCTTAAGCACAGTGCCTACAACCAGAACATAGCTGTATTTAGCTCCCTGTTCCAGATCAGGACTTAAGGACTTTAAGGAGTTACTTTTAAGATGTTTGCCAAGAACACGCACAGAACACTCAGTCCTTACAAGTGCACCGCCAGGTACCTTCCGTGAGCTCCGACATGCATTACTACAAGAATGGGAGCTACTCCCACAACAAGCGATCAACGATATTATTGCCAGCTTGCCTTGCCGTTGCGAAAAGTTTGCATATCAGTTAGAGGGTATTGTACTCGTTAATTAGGGTAATGTTTTCATTACACATTCTTTCGAACCATTTGGTCTTTCGCGATGTGATAGTGGTAATACATGTGTTTTTTATGTCTTTACTTTATTGTTTGCTATGTGGTCTAGTTATACACTAACTTCTTGGATCGATTTCAGGCATATCCATTAAATAGTTTTTGTTTTATTCCGCGTTTTGCCTTTGTTGTTTGTTTTTTGAGTAGGAGTGTATTTTAAAGTTTCAATTTATTTGTATTTTCACTAAAACATCTTTATTATTAAATAAAGCTTAGTAATAAGGAAGCTTTTAATGCAGGGACGTAAGGGAAATATATGTTTTGGTCACAAGGCATCTATTAGAGATCGTGTGGCTAAACCCCAGAAAAATGGCAGCTCTTTCAAGTTTAACGGCCGAATTTCAGTTAGAAAGTCCTTGCGTGCTTCGCCACAATTACTTAGAAGTATATTAGAAACTTTATAATAGTATGGAAATAATAGAAATTTGTGAAATTAGTATTATGCTTATTATATACTTGTTACTTATAGTTAAATAGTTCAATGCATTCCATAAAGTAAAACATTAATTTATCGCTCTCTGGTCGTGTTTTCTTTTTTTGTTAAATTACTGAGTATATTTTATGGGAAATATGAACGATCATTGTTACATACAGATAGGAGCATTACTGCTTAATGGTCATTTTCAAAACGTTATTGCAACTCATATCCAGATTTATTTCTGGTGAATCCACGACTCGATTAAGGTGAATTTTACAAATCACATATAAGATAAATTGACGAAGATCGTCTTATTATCATCGATCAGGAACTATAAAAATCCGTTAATTTCAGAGACATAACTTTAGATAGCTGGTTCCTCGTACTGAAAGTAAGTTATTCCTTCCTCTTTGATAAATTATCCTCCGGTCACTATGCACTTCTTCAGATGATGGAGGTAATTTGTACAGCTTGTCTCCAGCATTTTTGGCCCCCTAGGCGATTAGTATGGTTGGCGCCGTCTAAAAATTTAACATAAATAAATCAAAGCGAGATATACCTTTATTTCGTAATCGTTTAATATAAATACTCTGAATAAATTAATTATAAATATTATTAATTAATCGCTTAATATAAATATTCTGAAATTAGTTAACAATTAAGTTAGCACTTTGCAAAAACAGGCGCTCTAGGCGGCTGCTTATTTCACCTATGCTTGGAGCACACGAGTGGTATCTGCCCTAAGGGATGAATAACTAATTTTCTAAGAAAAACCTGCTCATATTCACGTTACACATGGGAACAACCACGAAAAATAATCATTTAGCTAACCCGTTCACTTGAGTTCGACTACCGGTCGAACTATTGGCATTAAACAGTCTTAACTACTAGGCCACTAGTGGGGTCCCGGTCTTTTGTAACATTCCCCGCCGAGACGATATAATGGTTAGTGACGCTGACTTCCGTACCGATGGGGCCCATTTCAAATCCTAGAGAGGGTATGGATGTTTGTATGCGTATAGTGTCTGTGTTACAAGGGGATATTCAAAATACAGGAGAAGCTGAACGTTCTCCCGAGAGGTTAGGAAAGAGAGAGTAGGAGACTCTTGGACCGCACTACCCCGAGGTGTTCTCCCTGAAAATTGCAGTGGTAGATCAACAGTTAGCAAGGACTGGCAATGCCTAATATAGCTGAGCGAATGCACAGGTGTTAGCTTTGCTTCAACCTGTACCTGTCTGTAACACTCTCCAAAATCGTTTTTCTTTAGATGACTATATGACGAAGAAATGTAATGAAAGAGAATAGATTTCTTCGTAAGTTCCAGAAATAATGCGTTTAAATAAACTGTCCCAAGGAATTTATTTGGATCTTAATAGCCCTTTTTCAGCTGACAAAACCTCGTGTCTTCAAGAAGAGTTAGCAATTGATTTAGGCAACAGAGTGCAACTTTGGAAATGAGATCGATTTCCGAGGAAACAATGAACAGTGTCATCTTCGAGAGATCCATCTTGAAATGTTCTGATTCTGCAGTGAGTAATGTTAACGAATAATGAAATTTCAAAAATAAAAAGTTTCTTAGCACCTAAATTATTTCTCTAAAATTAAATGACAATTTGGAAGCGTTATCGAATGAACTGTTGGAACGTTCTAGTTTGCAAACTAAAAGAAATTAAATATGTTTCAATGTAATTTCTTTATTGACGTACAATTTCTGACGATTTCCTAAATAAGGGTTTTTGAATGAAGTTTACACAGAAGAAATTTCTTAAATTATACATCAGAAATCATAAGCTGTCATTTTGATTTCTCGTGAAAATAGGGAAATGTTGATCTGAGACCGAATCAAACTCTCACGATGAAGGTAAGAAGAAAGTAAATCATATTTCTTTGATACTCCCTCTCCGAACGCTGAAAACAAAAGTATTTTGTTGTTGTAAATATATTATCTTTATTGAAATAAAATCGAATCAAAGAAAAACGAAAACTTTCTCATCCACGCTGTAGTAAATATGTACAATTTACAGAAATAAAGGAAATTTGAAAAATACCCCCATGAATTGTGATTCTAAAAACTGATTAAAGAGAATTGAGTAGAACTGCCAAGAAAAGTTTTAAAAATTCGGAATTCATATTGAGAATCTTGGATTATTTAGTTTGAAAAGTTTTATTTTCTGTAAAAATTTTACTTTTATAAAATGTTCATCCTTGTTTTCCCATTTTGTTTAATTATTATTAATATCCAGAAAATTATTAGTTGCGATATTTTTCCCTCCCTTAACGCATGTTAAAAGTAAAACTGCAGACTTAAATTCTTTCTAGCCTCATTAAAATTGCTCCTATAGTTTACTCTTTACTGTAATAATTTATTCTCTTTCTTAAATCTACTGCATTCATAAAATTCCCTAAAACTTTTAATCCAAAGCTAACTTCGAGTTTTTGGAACATTTAGGAAGCGCATTAGCAGAACAAATTTTAACTCTTAGAAGTAGAAAAACTTTAGTATGTTAAAGTAAGTAGAAGTATGCTTAGTGAAATTTTAACCGCTTTTCCTTTAAAAACAAAAAATTTCAATTGGAAGGCAGATTGAATTTTGTCATTTCATCATGTAGTGCCATCTGTTAACAACGAGCAGAGTTAGTCTTATCGGGACCGACTAGCTTTCAATCGCCATTTATTAATAAATCCGTTTGCGACAAGTAGATGGCGCTGCTGAGAGCTCCAAAGTTGAGTAAATACTAAGTATCTTCACAGCCGACGCTACCGAAACCACCATTTTTATTTTAAGCAGTGCTCTTATTTGAATTATTTTTAGGAAAATTTCACATAATAGTTTATATCTAAAGTTATATTATTATTATATATAAATTCAGTAATAGTTATTAAAATATATAGTTGTATATTATTATATATAAATTCAGGTAAAAATTATAGTTAATAATTGCTTAAATGCATTGGCTTAGACTTCAATAAAGTATGTTTCTGTACTGGTTAACGGTCCCGACTTCAGCAGTTTTGGTGCTCTCGACATTCAGTGTATTTGACGTCTTTTATAAATTAAACATTTAATAATTGAGAGTGGTATACACCTTTATTCAGTTAATCGCTCCTGAAAACAACTCAGCTGGCGCCTTCCGAAAATCGGTGCTCCAGGTGACTTGCCCGTGTAGCTTATGCTTAACGTCAGCTTTGCTAGTATGCAGTATTTGAAGAAAATTTTTTATTTGTCTGATTTTTGTAATACTTTCTCTCTCGTTCTTCAATTTTGTTACAAAAGTTAGTTAGCCCGAATGCATTCTAAAATACTTCTATGATTTGCTAGTCATATACAATATGTAATACAAAAACTTAATTTTATATCAGAGAATAAGAAATGAAGATTAATGATTTACTTTAACATGTTAGAATAAAACTGAGACCTGATAATGTAATTTAGATATTAAATTTGATAATGTTTTGTCTAAATAATTAAAATATTTATGCGAACTTTATTTATCCACAAATCCATTTATTTGAGTCGCCGGTCTTTTTTCCAGAGACAATAAAATTAACCTTATTGACGATTTATTTTAATCTTCTTAATCTTTTCGTGGTTTAAATAATATAAAAATATGATACAAAACAGTGCAAACTTTTTAAAATTAACTTTGAGGAACTTGATGGAACGCATAGACTGCCTTGCAATATTCAGCTAAATTCATGGCCTATAAACAAAAAGAAAAGCGATTGTACTGCATTAAAGTACACTTAAAACTATATACAGACCTCATATTCTTTTTACTACTTCAGTCACCTATTTGGTCATAACAATTGCTATATTCCTAAAAGCTATGGATTATATTGCTAATATGATTACATTAAATGCACTCTAAAATTATAGGGTCTGAGTTCAGTTTTAGTTGAATGAAAATATGGTTAAGCATTTCCCTCTTATTAAAAAAAATAATTACTTCGTTTAATACTAGTGAGGTGAATTTAAAAACAGGTTTATAAACTTAATTTTAAGGCCTACGTACATAAAAATTAATTCATTCTTTTACTTTAATTGAAAAAGAAATGAACTATTTGTTTAAATGTGTTTAGATAACTAAAAGTAACTTTATTGCTCAGTTTTGTTAAAAGGAGAATACTTTATACCTGTTCTTTTTTGTGGAAACAAAAGCTGTTTTATTGACGGTGCATCTTTTTTGAAGCAAAATTATGATAGACGAAAAAAATGAAATTCTCTCTCACTCGTATTATTTTAAATACCTCTCCCTTTAATGACTGTAAATACTACTCACTTGAATTAATGTTAACGAATAATAAAACTATATTTAAGTACATATTTAATTCTATTGTTGTTCTTGATGTAGAAGTGAATTTTTTTATGGTTATTTCTAATTTTCTGTAAATACTATATAAATTATTTGTAGTTCCTTCCTTTTTATTAAATATGAAATATTATTTCTTATAAAATATAATACATTATAGCTCAAAGCCGATTTTTAATTTTTTTTTTTTTTTAAGAGTTAAAGATTTTTATTGCAAATAAAATGTCCAGTTTTCTTAATTCCATGCACATGTAGCTTTTTATACTTTCTTCTCAATTTTGTTTCATCAGAAAATTAAATATTTTTACATTTTACATTGATTTTTGAGGTTATCTACCATTCGAATATTTAAATATGACTTTACACACAATATTTGGTTTATATAGTTCCTGGGAATAAAATTTTAAAAGGAAAATGTTTGTATAAAATTAATATTTATGATAGTTAAGCTGCAGTTTTGCTGCAGTAGTAGCAGGTACGTAGAACAAGCGAAGAAATACTTGGAAATATGTATTGGATGTTATGTAAGTGTGGTATATATGACATATGAAATAAATGCTGATGTTTTGAACAATTAGCTGCTTAGGAACGAGTTACGTGTAGTTGTTAAAAAAAATGCGAATTTTGTCCTGTACGGCGGCTAAGCAGGGGTGCATAGACTCCTTATATTAACAACAAGTCCTTTCGGCAAGAAGTTTAATACCTTCCTGAATGTTACATCATGCGGGCTCGAATGAATATTTAACACTTCTGAAACGTAGTTTTATCTGTAACCAGATCTGGGAAAATGTAAGTACATTAAGGTTGCAATAACAAGATGTTAAAAACAGCGTATTCAGAAGTACTTATCCCTTTCTTCCGTATGTGTTCTCTCGTTGTAAGTTGTTAACACGTCCAGCAAACAACTGGAAGATAAGTGGTTCGAATCTCAGGTGAAGTTATACTTGACTTTTCATTTTTCCTGTTCCAAAAATCCTAAAGGTATCCTCTCACTTTTTATATGAAAATGCTTTTTTTATTTTAAAAATTTACTTTTATTTAAAAGTTATGGATGTGTGTTCTTAATATGAATTAAGCATCCTAAAATTTCGTTAAGCTGATTAAATGCTAATGACTTGCATGCTTTTTGTTCGTTTATTTGTCTAGCACGAAAAGGCTGTTTAACTAAAGAGAAAGATGCTTTGGAAAAGACTTTGTATGGGAAAATGGCATCAGCCGGTTTCAGTTAGAAAATTTTCATGGCGTTCGGAGTTTTCGTTGTTTTTCCTATGAGTAAAACCGCAAACTCACAGGAAGCCTTCCCGTCATTCGGGGCGCGAACTATCAGTGTTTAGCGTTTTCATCCACGTTAGAAACTAACATTAAAATTTTATTAACTTTTCAGAGGAATATATAATCAGTCTTTCTAAAGTTACTTCTTTGACAGATAAAAATTCAAAACTGAAAGTTTAAACATCTCGCAACCATGCTTCGAAGCGTTTAATTTCTTTAATGCATTTTTCCGGGATATCCGTCATGTAAAAATATCTAACGATGTTTTGAAATTATGATGAACTTTCCGACATTTTTAAGAAATTATAGAATTCTCGAGCTTACAAATATAAGACTCTTCAGAGATCCGGAAAAATTTGCGATAAAACTAGGAATAGTATATGATGAAGAGATTAGTATTTCTGATTCTATGTAAAGCAAGGGCTCTGAACTTGGAGTATGGCCTGCCTGAGAATCCATGGTTAGATTCTGAAAAGTCTGTCAGGAGACACATAGCCTTTTTTCCCTGTATTCCCTAATTCTGTATTTTATGGAATCTTAAATTAGAAAAGCAGGTAATGAGGAAACCTGTGGAAGGCCAAAGAAAAATTTTCTTAAGTTTGCACCAGTAGTGGGATTCAACCGGTTCACACCGGTTCGGCAGAATCACTTCTTAAAATGTTTTTTTAGAACCGGTTATTAAAATCATAGTTGTAATATTTTTCCACAAAGCATGTGTCTGCCTTGGTCGCTTAGGGCCAAATAAAAGAAAACGAAAAGGAATATATATATAATAAAGTAATTATAT
>KK120759.1:166351-183114 GCA_000611955.2 Stegodyphus mimosarum | reverse complement strand
ATAATAAATAATAACTTATTCTTTATAATAAAGTAATAAGATGTAATAAGTGGAAATATTCACTTTCGCGTTCTCTGCTCGATTCGTGACCATATAAGCCAAGCTCTATAAGCATAAACTCTTGCCTTTTCCGATCCGAAGAATAGAGGACAAATAATACGTTTCCCCGTATGATTCTGCATATCAATATTAAGGTATTTCCATCTATTACTGAATAATTCTTTGTAATTCGGGACAAATGTCATCTCACATCTGCTTCAATAATAGTTTCACAGTGTCTCCGGTTTGATTTACGTCTAAAAATGCAATGATTGTTTATATAACTGCTCTTTCTCTTATGCTTTTCGTGTTTATATTGCGAATTTTAGCTCATTTTCCCTGCTATTATTATTTTATTTAATATATTTTTTAATGTATTGATTGCGTTGATTTGAAAATATACTATAAGGCCGTGAGTATAAATTTATAAATTTCGTTTCCTTTACCTAAGACAGTCACTCTGTAGAGAAATAGTTGTGAAAGTGTCTGAATCATACCACTCACTGCCTTACATTTGCAAAACTTTTTTATAGTCATGCATTTATTACTAGTATGTCTGTTTATTGCTATTACACTTTAATTATTAGACTTATCCTTTTTTAGCCACAGAATATGTAAAAGAAAATATAGGGAATCGTTAAAAAAAGTACGACAAAGTCCGATGTATGACATGGAATTAAAAGTTAACAATTTTAAGGAGCGGTGTAGTTGATGCAATATGATTTCGAAACTAAGCAAGAGTTTTGATTTCCTTTGTTATTTCTGAAAGACTTTGCCACGAAAGATCTGTTTTCTAACAGACGATTTGGCACTGTATTCAGTAGCAAATTTTCCAAATCAAACTAAGTACGTTTTGGGAGAAATAAGGAATGCTGTTCAGGGTGCCGAATTTCTAAATATCTTTTTCGGTGTTAAAAAAGCATAATATCAATAGATTTTTTAACACTACGAACTGGATATTTGATAACTGTATTATGCATTAGTTGTATATATATCTTGAAGCAAATTACTTAGTATCCTAAATGGTAAGATTCTAGTAAACATCTGCTTAAACTGGAAATAATATGAGTAAAATTTCTGGAAGCGAAAAAGTAAAACATTTATTTCATTTTCTTTTTTCACTATTATCAAGAAGTACACGCCATTGTTTGGTTTGTTGTACCATGATTTGCTTGCATGTATATATTCAAAACCAAAATTGTGTAACTTTCTCATTGTGTAACTTTCTCATTGTGTAACTCTTAAAGTATTTAGATATATATATTTTAACAAAAATATAAGATACTTTTTATGATTTTATTTATTTATTTTATTTCAATTCTATTTTCTATATGCAAATTAATTTAAAAGTGAATGATGTTGTTAATTGATGGAAAAGGAGAACGAGTTTCTGACTGAGAAATTTTCTTTCAGTAGAACAAATTGGTTTTTTGAGTAGATCCAACAACAGCGCAAAACTTAGAAACATTTTCTACTCAAATTCTACTCCGTAGAAAAAATGCTTAAAATTTTTGCTCCGTAGAAAAAATGCTCCTTTCCATTATTTTAAAATATTGGAAAAGAGTTTTGCAAGCAAAGTAAGTTTGTGAAATCAGGG
Source organism: Stegodyphus mimosarum (assembly GCA_000611955.2). Taxonomy (NCBI): domain Eukaryota; kingdom Metazoa; phylum Arthropoda; class Arachnida; order Araneae; family Eresidae; genus Stegodyphus; species Stegodyphus mimosarum. Next base: position 181,478 of record KK120759.1, on the reverse strand, counting down.
GTATCGAAATATCGATCACGACTGCTGACATAAATAAAACGCTCTCGAGTGTTATAAAGTTTATGTATTTTTTTACTGCATCTTGATATGTTATTTTTTAATTGAAGAGAAGAATGAGCACTCTGCTCATATACTTATCTTCTCGAAACACAAATTCATGAAAATGCCAAGTTTTTTTACTAGATGTGCATATTTCAGAAATACTGGAGTTCGGCGGGCATCGTTGGACGGCTACAATAATAATAAAATGAATGTATAGTAATAATAATAATAAATATGTAATTATCTCAACATATAGTTAACTTACGGATTATCAGACATGTAATCCCTGCTAAAAATGCCCCATAGAAACCAGTAAAACGTTTTTTAGGTACCCATAAAATTATATGGGTTTCTGTTGACTTTTACTGGTTTCTGTAGGACTCTGTGGTTTTTTCTTACTCTCTGGTTTCCATGGAAACCAGTAAAACCTTCTACTGGTACCAATAAAATTCTATTGGTCTGTACTGACTTTTACTGGTTTCTATTGATCTCTGTGGGGTTTTCTTACTGGTCATCTGAAACCCATACAACCAACATCAATGTCAGAACTTTCTACTGGTTTGTATTGGTTTATATTGATTTTCACTGGTTTTCTTACTGGCATCAATATATAGAAATAGATGCCAAATAAATCTTCTGTTGGTTTATATGGGTTTATTCTAATTTTCTAACTGACATCAATACACTTCTTCTAAACAATGGAATTAATACTGGTGTCAGAAATTAATACTGGTACCAAAATTCATTGGTATTCTTGTTGTCTACTACTGATTATTTTAAATTATTTATTTATTTACTTTTATTTAATTTATTTGGATACTGTTGAAAATAAGGTTATTTCTGTTTTGTAACCAACAGAAAGCTTTAAAATTAAAAAACATACAGTGAACCCTCTCGTCTCCACCTCTTCTCTAAGACGATCAGTATTTCATCTAAGAATGAAAATATGATGTTTTTAAGACCATCGGAGTAAGCTGGCAACGCAGGTCGTCGTTTTAGAGAGGGTTTTTACTATATATGCTCATTTATTTGATTTCTTAAAAATTTTGTCGGAAAAATAACAGGAATAATATACACCACACACAGCGAGGTCTCTCTAAGGCGACCAGCCACACATAAGAAGGCATCTTTGCAAGTGATCGTCTTAGAGAGGTGAAGCTCAATACTAATATATACTTCTGTTCTCAGAAATACGTTTATCTTTTAGAGGTGGTCGTCTTAGGGAGTTTGCCTCTACAAAAAGAGTCTCCCTAAGGCGACCAGCCACACTTCCCGAATTTTCTTTGCGGGTTTTCATCTTACAGAGGGAATGTTTCAATACCAAAATATATTTAAGTTTTCAGAAATACTGGTCTCGTTCAGAGGGGTCATTCTAGGGAGGTGATTTCGCCACGAGTTGTTTCTCTGAATACACACACATGCACACTTATATATGCATATATCAACATTTCTGATGTTACAAATAAACGGCGGTATCAACCATCATCGCTTTAACACAACCGCGTTCAAACTATTTTTCTCCGTGTTAACGCTGGCGTGAGGAAAAGAATTCCCCGCCCTCCCCCGCTTTCAGAAGAAGCAACATGGCGCCGTTCTTTTTAATGTTGTTATGGGATGTTTGTGATATTGTCTTGGTGGGTAGTAGGCTGTAGTAATGCAGTAAATAATTCACACTATTACAATTTTTACTATGTTTTACTGTTTAGATGTTTATAATGAAAAATAAAATACCAACATTGACTGGAAATATGAAATAATATGAAAGGAAATAACAGTCAAGCCATGCACGTGTAATCGTGTCTAATGCTTTCAGCGAACTTCACAGGATAGTTAAATAGTTCTGAAATGGATTTTCTGTGCGAGAAATTGATTTTTCATCTTTACTTTTATCCTAAAAAGCAATCTGCTTAAAGACTGAAAAGTGATAATTTCAGACTTGATAATTTGGCTCAGTGTGTTTACATCAGATGCACATTGCATTCTACTAAAACTGTATTTTTGAAAATTTGTTTTTTAATTATCACTTAGAAATACTTTTTGAAGCTTGTTCATGTAGATCTTTATCATTTGAATATTATGTAGTAATAAATTTGAGCATACCTTACTTAAAAGAGATCTTGCATGATTCAGTTTTCAAATTTTCGACTAATGTGATGTGGTTTAGCAGAAGGAATATTTTTTATGTCTTACAGAATGTACTCATTATATTTCTCAAGGAGAAAAGGTAAGTTTTTTAAATGAAATTAACATTGAAATATTTAATGTGTGAATGAGGTAGGCAAGACTTACAAATCAAGGAAAAGTTTTTGCATCACTAAAATTGTGTGAAACTTTAGATGATCATAGTAACTTACATTGTTTTTTTTTCTTTTTGGTCTATATTTCTGTACGCAACTAGAACCACATTCTTACATTAAATATTTTGTTCTATTTTGTTAAAACACATCTAATCAAACACTTTTACGCATATTTTAATTTTCATCATTAATTTCATGAAGAAAATTTCAAATTTTTTTCATAAATTGCTTTTGAAATAGAGTTGTGAATAATTAGTAGAGTTTATGTAATATTAAATGTGCTAGACTTGAGAATATGAAATATGGATTATTTATTGGAAACAAATTTGCATTGACTGAAACCTCATATAGTGGTTAATTTCTTAGATAACCACCTCTGACAGTGACACATTTGTCAGGAACATAATTAAATAACAGTACTTAAAATCACTCATAGTTTTGTAAGGCTATAAGAAACTGGCATTATCTGGAATTGTGGCGTTAATTGTTTTAGGAAAGTTTCACTGTATAATCAGTTGATTTAGGTCTAGTAATTTTTATGCGATATAAATTTTGCATAAGTAATTGAAAGGTTTTACAAGATAGTTAAAACCAAAGCTTTTCAAATCATGAGTCCTGTATGGGCATTGTTTAGCATTACTGTCAAATATAGTTAGAGTAATATTTAAGAATTAATTTCTTTCATTAGTTACACTGCGGAAATGCTCGTTATAATTTTCTGCATTAAATTTATCTGGTTGTACAGATAGTAACGTAAAAACTGTTTGTAAACAAATGTAACTACATGTGCTATATCTGCTTTATTGCAATGACAGTAATTTTAACTGTATGCATAAGGCTGTGTAGAAGCTTTATTTATATTGCTAAATACTGCGCTATATGAATTTCTTATGGCAGCCTAAATACAGGAAATGCTCAGCACGAAGTGGTATTTTTATAGTATATAATCTACGGTCAATAGCAATAGTTATGTTTTCAGTACTTTGAATTTTAGTTTTTAAGTTTACTATTTAGAAATTTTTCAGTTCAAAATAATATTTCTATACAGTTTTTAAAGAATTTTTTAGCAACAGAAATGTAAATAACTTAACCGAAAACACCGACTTAAATTTATTCCAATAAGGCATCGCTTTAATTAAATTTATGTACCTTGGAGATGATATACGAAACACCTCTTGTAATAATAAATTATTTATATATATAAAATAATAATTCCATTGGTCCCAATGGTATAATTCCATTTGCCATCATTCCATGGCATTTTGTCTTCTGTTTTGTGCAGTGATTTTCCCAATGGGTACCTGTATTAGTCTGTAGATTTTTGTATACTGGCTTTGGCAGAGATTTGGCCTATGAGTATCCGCATAGGTCTGAGTTTTTGTCTGTTGGTTTATATGAGGAATAGACCTACGGAATATCCAATTTTTAATGGAGATTTATTCTATGGACTATGGATACGCACAAATTTCTGGTTTCTAGCTACGGGTTTTTACAGGGATTTTGTTTATAATACCCACATATTCTACAGGTTTCTGTTTATGGGTTTTTATAGGATTTGGCCTACTGGCACCCGTATAGTTGTATGGGTTTTTACGGAGATTTGGCCTACGGGTACCAGTACAATTGTACGGGTTTCCTTCTATGGTTTTGTGCTCGGATTTGACCTACGGGTACCCGTACAGTCGTACGGGTTTTTACGGGGATTTGGCCTATGGGTACCCGCCAATTCCCGTGTAAAAAATTTGTATCGACGGGGTAATTTTAGCAGAGATATTCTGACAACTCGCTTGGTTATTGCAAAAAAAATTATGAAAATGTTCATAAGTGTTGCTAGCCAAGTAAAAAAACTGCAAACTGTTGTAGTTGAGCAACTGAAATACGTTTTTGACACGCAAAAATCAGATGAAACGAAATTATTTTCTTAGTACCAACCATTGCAAAAGCAATGTCTTCCGCAGCTTCTCGTTACCTTTTAATCTGAACAGAAGAATGCGTTCTCAGCTAAGATGTGAGAAGAGAGGTTACGGATGTAAAGGCGTAGCACAACGCGGTTGGATAGAGTATATGAGGATTATGGGTACATTGCATCAGAGGACAGGCATCGGACCTAGACTGTCGAGCAGCCATAACACAATATCCGCCAGACTATGGAATTTATCTAAAAACGCTACAACAATATACACAGCCCAAAACAGACTAAACAGTACCCTTGCAGTCCCTGTCGAGCCTGCACGGACCATCGAACAGAATGGTGTTTTTAGTCTTGTAAAGGTAGCTAATCTCCTCCATACTATCCACTCCCAAAGTATGGACAGAGCGAGTGACCACCTCGGGAAGTGGGTCGGGCTTGATTAGCCGCATAAGCAGGACAGCCAAATCATGCGTTGCCGCCCCTCTCCCACGTCGAGAGAAGACCCACGAAGAGGGAATATTGGGGGCAAGAAACAGTTCATTGAATGCAGAATCAGATATTTCTAGCAGTTGAAAACTGTTTTCTCCAGTCATGTTCCTGTTATAAAGATGTCGTTAAGATTCAGTCTTTGTCAGAAGTTTATTTGCACAATTAGTACAATTGTTAAAATAACGAAGAGAAATAAAAGCTTTTATTAAAATTATTCATTGCAATCACCAGTGTTTGTTGTCCAAATATCTAAAATTTAGAATTCAGTTATTTGAATGGCGGGCTATTTAGAATTGTTTCGACTTCTGTATAACGTGTTGCCGACCCCTGTTAGAAAGTTTGGAAAGCAAAGATCATTGAAAAGGCTATCAGGTGGTGATTGGTTAATTTAGTATGGCAAAGTATGCAACAAACTATCTACTTTTGGGAAGTGATGTCTTCGTGGAGGACGTTTTAAAGGAAACGGGCTTGTAGTCGCGCTGCATAAGACGAAATGCATGAAAAATATTATGCAGTCTGTCCATTAATCAAGAAAAGAGCCGATGTTCATCAGTCTTACCATTCGCTCAAGACTGGAAGCTTCAGAACGGCATCCCTAACTATCTGCACGGATGAAATAACGCATATCCTGGTTACTACGCGGAACAGAGTGCCGGCTCAAAGATAGTTTGAGATAAACATATCCAAAATAAACAGTTTCTATAGATTTTAATTAATAATTAAAGCATGCTTATAAACCCGAAGAAGAAACTTCCCTGACATTAAGATATGAACAATTTCACTTTTGCTACAAAACAAATCTTGAAATCTCTATAAATTAGTTTTTAATTAAGGGAAAAAATAATCAAAACGATCTAAATCAGAGGTTTCCAAACTTTTTCAAAACTAATCAGATGTTCCCACTTGGCGATTTTTTCTGTTTTTCGTAGACCCTTTCCTAGAGGTCGTTACAAAACCAGTCAGACAGTATAATATTTATACTCGAACGTTCCTAGAAACCTAGTTCCTAGAGTGAAACCGAGAGTAAAGTTTGACTCAAGGCGTTACAAAACAGTCAGGTGATAGCAAGATGTCTGGAAATGTCACGTGACAAGTGAAAAATTTACTTGACAGTGATAGCTGTCAGATGAAATTTTACGGTGGCTTAGTAGCTTTAGAACGCTACCCTAATACTGAATTTTTCAAAATTCATCAATTTCAAACAATTTTTTTTTTCATATACATTTATCAGTTCAAATCTTGTAACATTCTTACATAACATAAGTAGACAAAAAAATCAATGCGTTTGTTGAGGGCATGAACCTGATGGTCTAACAGCAAATTTTTACTCTTTGGCTGCAAATTAGTCAGGCCAAACCTTAATGCTCCTATGTCAGTGATTTCCAGGATCCCCCTCCCCTTTTTTTTGTAAGAAGATTGGAAGATTGGCACAGCTGCGCTGAAACTCCTTTCCACCTACCAATGAGGTATGAAGATGGAATAGCTATCAAAAGCTTTCATTTGTAGTTCATACCAGGGAAAAGTAACAGGTATATCTCTTTGAAGCCTGAATAAGCACTAAGGAAGAACTTAAGATGTAGTTTAAAAAACTGCATCTTAAGTTCTTCCTTAGTGCTTATTCCATTCAGTTCTTCTTGTAACATGATATCCGATTCTTCATTGTTACGGTATGGGTTGACGAATCCACTGTAATATTTATATAGTCAAAACACTTTCAAACCTAGTTTTAAATTCTGTGTGAAGAGCATTTAATTGTAGAACGTAGGTCGAAAGGTCATCACCCCGGCAGTTTGCGTGTGACAAATTGAGAAACTGAAAAAACTCCCGCCGTCGAATGTTTTAATGCTTTGCTTCAATAGGTTAATTCTGGCAAGAAAAGTTGCCATGATTGACTTGGTTTTTTTATTAAATTTAGAGTATCATCTTGTAACAGCAAGTTAACCTCATTAAATTTAGAAAAAGATATCTTAAATACGCATTGTCTGGTTTCATTTGATTAATTTTTTTTAAAGTAGGATCATTAGCATCCGAAAACGGTCTCAAAAGGTTCAAACACGATTTTTATGAAACAACGTAAACCTTTTAACAGCTAGCGTAGTTTCCAGGGTGAAGAAGTAACCAATGAAAGTTCTGGTTATTTTCTTCATGCCACTGCTCAAATAATCCAAAATTCTACTCGTTACTACGATTGTTATTTACTCCGTTTAAAATGAATTGAAAAGATTGATACCATTCAGATTTTTAGAAACTAAATTTTGTGGATGGATGAAGCAGTATATTGGAAACGCCCCGGGTACATTCTGTTTTTAAAAATGGCTTATAAAACCACGATAATGCCCAAACATGACAGATATTCCTTCTGCTGCTGCTGCTGACATTTTATTTGATAAAGGGATCGCTGTTTCCATGAAATACTCTCGGGACATTGAATATTGATTTGTCTTTAGTGTCTGTTGTCACAGCTCTTGGGAAGAATAGTTCTTCATGGATTTCCTTGGGCATAATGTAACAACATTTACCAAGAAGAGTGCTTTATTACCAGATAAAAATGACTCATACATCTATAAGAGAAAATGGGTCATTTGCAGATAATTACGCGAAATTTTTAGTATGATCACTTATTTCGTCATACATCTCTGAGCTGTGTTCTTTCGAAAAGAAATTCTTTTGTGTATATCATATGCAGATTTGAGTAGAACAGTTTTTAAAATCTCTTCAATGGTTGGCAAAATTAGTTATTGTCTAACAGCATGAGGCTTTTCTGGTTTTGCTATGTGGTGAAATAGTGTAAGACACTTGCAAACTATCATCGTCTCTTTTTGACGTCGAAGCGAACATACTGTCCACCATGAGTCTGTTCTGAAGTTTTCCTTTCATTGCTTGAAAGTATTTAAAATTGTTACCTATTTTATCAGGATGTGACACCATCTCAGATGATCCTCTAGTTTAGATGGTTTAATGAAGTTGCTGCTTAAAATTTGTTGCAAAAGGCATACGGGCAGGTGTTTGTCAGACAATCATAAAATGATGCCAAACTTCAAATGCTTAAAGCTATACTGCCTTATTTCCTTTTAGATAAGGCCATGTTTAGCAGCAGCTATTTGCAGAAAAATATTAAGCTAGTTAAATATTATAAAACATAGCAATTCCAAATTGATTCTCAGTGCAAAACCTAGTTTAATCTTGAGTTAGGTATAGAAGATGTTTTTTACGTCGGGGCATTATTTTTACCAGGTTGTAGTACTCACTAAATAAAGATACTCTGCAAAATTTACCTTATTCAAAACTGTTTAAAAAAACAAATTAAAAATCCCACCTTATGTCGTCCACAAAATATCTTTGTCCATTCCAAAGCAAAAGGTAACTTCTTGCTCAATCTGGAATTGGGTTATATTCGTTATAATGCAAAATATCTAATCGGTTTTCAAAAAAGAATTCTTCGTTCGCTACAAAACATGACACTGGTTGCGAAGTTATGTCTCTTGTACTGTCAACCGGAAGGAATTATTGCGTCTGCGATAGCAGACCATGGTTCACACATGGTAACAGCTTGAAAACAGTGACTTGTGCCGGAGCGCATACGCGATTTTCTCATCGCTGTGTGGTCCGGCTCAACGAATTTGATTCACTTTAACTTGCACGTAAACTTTTCAAAATTCAGAAAACAAATGCGATGTTTATCTCTGACACTCGTATTTATAATTGGCGAATTAAACATGTCCGTGAAAGTACAAGTAGTACAAGTCTGTGCCATCCTTGCAATGCTCTAGTACACTGCGGAAAAAAAAGGGAGAGACAGTTCTATACTCCCGTTTTACCGGGCCGCTTGACGAAATTTAAATTGCGTTTTTAATGTCTTGAAAGGGCGACTTAGGATATATATTACATTTACATATAGCATTGTCCTAACATAGTTATTCTGACACAAAATCGGACTTTTTCTGAAATAACATACCAATTTTTTTCCATATTTCGATTCTACGACTGAAATTGTGCCTAGGTATTAAATTTTGTAATTTTTTGTGAAACATTTATCGAGAAATTTAAAAATTTATTTTGGCAGATTTTTTCAGTTTGTTCCAAGAATAATTCATTTGGCGAACTTCTTAATTTATAGCAACCTATATTCCTTTCCTTTTTTTCATTGTCCATGAACGGAAAAAAAGTCATCGTCCATACTTTCAAATAATTTTAATAGAGTGCGTTAACCACACTTTCGTTATCATCGCTTATAACAAATACGCCAAATTTCAAAACGCGCCAAAATGTAAATTCATGTATATCTTAGGAAATTTTTAATAAAAAAAGCTCTAATTTTTTGCAGGTTTTAATAAATAGATACCAAATTCAATTAACATTGTGGAGCTAACATTTTGAGAGATAATTTTTTAAAAACTACTCGCGCGATTTTTACAATGATTTGAGTCGTAGAATCGAAATATGGAAAACAAATTGGCATCTCATTTCTGAAAAAGTCCGATTTTGTGTCAAAATACCTATATTTAAACAATGCTATATATAAATCTAATATATATCCTAAGTCGCGCTTTCCAGACATGAAAAACGCAATTTGAATTTCGTCAATCGGCCCAGTAGAACGGGAGATATAGAACTGTCCCATTTTTTTTTATTCGCAGTGTACATGTCTGGACAAGCTTTGCTTCTGTGCGTGTGCGCACAGGACGTTGCTAGTGGTATCAAATGTGCAAGTTTTATCAATTCCACGTTTATAAAAGTACTGTTTCATAAAGCGAAAAGGTACACTGCGGAAAAAAAAAGGGACAGTTCTAAATCTCTCGTTTTACTGGGCCGACTGACGAAATTCAGATTGCGTTTTTCATGTCTCGAAAGCGCGACTTAGGTTATATATTAGATTTATATATAGCATTGTTTAAATATAGGTATTTTGACACAAAATCGGACTTTTTCAGAAATGAGATGCCAATTTGTTTTCCATATTTCGATTCTACGACTCAAATTATGCTTAAATATTAAATTTTGCAAAATGTGGTGTGAAATTTACGGAGAAATTCAAACACTTAACTTGCGAATTGTTTTCAGTTTGCGCCAAGAATAATTCACGTGGCGAACTTCTTAATACATGGCAACCTATTTTCCTATCCCTCCCATTATGCAGGAGCGGAAAAAAAGTCACATCATTCTTACTTTCAAATAATTTCAGCAAAGTGCGTAAACCACATTAGATATTATTATCGCTTTCAACAAATATGCCAAATTTCAAAAGGCGCTGACATATAAATTCAGGTATATCTTCGAAAACTTTGAATAAAAAGCTCTAATTTTTTGCAGGTATACTTATAAATACATCTACTTTAAGTTGATGGTAAAAATTTTATCGGTTATAATTCAAAATTTTTTCCAAAAATTTTAAAAATTATTTAAAAATACAAATTTAAAAAATAGGTCGTAAAAAATGGGTAAATTTTATTTGGAGTGAACCTAAATTTCGAACTGTGAAAGAAGGAATCAAGTAAATGTAATAAAAAAAGAGATATTAACAAATACATACCAAATTGAATTAACATTGAGGAGCTAAAATTTAAAGAGCTAATTTTTTAAAAACTACTCGTGCGATTTTTACAAAACTTGACAGTTTTGCATAATTTGACTCGTAGAATTGAAATATGGAAAAATTTGGCATCTAATTTCAGAAAAAGTCCGATTTTGTGTCAAAATACGTATATTAGAACAATGCTATATATAAATCTAATATATATCCTAAGTCGCGCTATCGAGACATGGCAAACGCAATTTGAATTTCGTCAATCGGCCCAGTAGTAGTAGTGGCCCTTTCCCAACCCCCACTTTTTTTTGCGCAGTGTACCTTTTTACAAAAAATTATGAAATATACTTAATTAATATACAGTTAGTTAATTTATATGCCTGTTATTCAAGTAAATATTATGTAAATATAATAGTTAAAATCTGTGTTAGGTGCATTATATAGTTTATAGAACACCTAAACTTTCGTGAAAACCTGCTTATATGAGATCTAGTCTTGTGGCCCCCCATTTATATCTCTTGCATCCGCAATTTTTTCTTTCGTTGACATGGATCCCGTGCAGGTCAGAGTAGACACTTGGGGGTCCATATAGACCACTATGGGAATCTATGGTCTAGATAAATTTCATTCATAATGGCGCTACTTGAATTTCATATGCATAAATATAATAAGCCATCAACAAGGCTGCTGTTATGTAATGATTACTGTAGCGTAATCAATTTTATTTGTAAATTACCGCAAGAATGAGTACACATACCGCTGTAAAGTTGCTATAACAACTTTAATCATGTTAAGATGCTCTGTGCTGCCGAAAACGCAAATTTCCTTTCGAATGCCTCCTTTCTCTAATAAAATAGGATAAAAATTGCTTCAGCAAAAAATGTCTTGGATTTATTCCTCAAATTTCGAGTTCCTGTGATGTGAAACCATGCCACTCTATGGGTACCCTATCCAGAGCCATTTACACGGTCAGCAGTTTCCACTGCTGCGTAGCTAAAAACAGCAGTTATTCGAACACAGGAAGAGATTTCTTGAGAAATTTTGATAGATTTTGTTGAATCGACACCAAATCGAATTTTGGAAAATTGAAAAATAGAAAAGGTATATTATTATTATTTATAGATAATATGTTATTATAACATATAACACTATAATGAAACACTATAATGAACTATAATGAAAGATTTAACTTATCGAGAGAGAATCACAAGAAGGCTTCACATAACCCTCCATCAGCTGATGCTGCATTTCGTCTCATTAACAGGACACGACTCTTTTGGCGCCCATTTGTTTCATGTTAAACTTAGAAGCACTTTTGCTTGCTCTGTTTGTAACTCTGAACAGTTAGAAAATCTTCAGTTATGTTTATTCATATTCAATACTCAGTTATTTTCATTGCACGCGTGAGAAGTACTGGGAACCAGAAGGCAAATAGCTTAGTAGGCAACCACCTGATATTTGAAAATGAATATATAAAATGAATGTTAAATTAATAGACGATGTCTTTTAATTTTGTTATATTTACTCCTAGTTCTCCCCTTTCCCAGGTAAACCCACTATGGCTTCGCGCAAACATAGCAACAAATTTGTGAATGCTGTAAAACCGAGTTCTTGAATAATAACACAGCTATCTTATTTTTGCAATTAATATCATGTCTATTCTTTCTTAAATATCCGTGCAAATTTCAAAGATAGTAAATTTTTGTCGATTGCTATATCTGATCTGTCTCATTACTTCACTCCTATCAGTGGCAGAGTTCAGACCACTGACTCGACCTGGGTTTGAACCGAGGAGAAATCGCTGGTTGCCTCACTGATTTTCGTGATTTTAACGATTTTAACTAAGTATCATGAGAATACGATCCAGTTCCCTTAGAAAGTCCTCCATGAAAGTATCCTTTCCATTAGATAGATAGCCCTTGTGGGCTTTCACATATTCAAATAGCCTAAGCTAACTTTGTAAAGTCATTAGGATTTTTGAAGCAGGAAACATGAAAAATGAGCAATGCCTTCGTCTGGACTCGAATCTCGACCTCTCGAATACGCGCTGAGTGTGCTAACCGTTACACCACGAAGGCATGCTGGAAGGAGGGAGAAAATACCTTACATACTCCTTGGCTCCGCAGGGTACTTCGCGTTTGAAGGCAAACTAACAGAAAGCGTACGACAACAAATGAAAATTGCAAATTTTGAAAATATAAGTTATAATACTGAATTACGTAAGTTTGCCAAGGAGATTGTAGGCGTTATTAACGGTAAACGGAGTGCATGTGGTGCTTTTATATAATCAAAATATAACTGTATTAGCTAAAAACTGTCTTTTATTGTATTTTTATTTGCATTTTAATGATCTTGGAATGTTATATATTTTATTTGAAGTTTCACTTGTAATTTTATTCATTTTGACTTATCGAGATACTAATTTTATGCCTTGTGATTTTTTAATTCTATATGTCCTTGTTTCATTTTACTTGATATGTGTTAATTGTGTGTTTATAGTTTGTGTTTTAATGTTGTGATTGTGCTTGAGTTTGTTTTTGTGATGGGATTCTTTATTTTGTGGTAAACTTAGAGGTGACCTCAAACAAGATCATAAGGTTTATTTTTAGACCAGGTGGATCGGGTCGTATTCGTCTTATTTGTACCTTATATAATCTCCCTTTTAAAGGGCGACTAGGGTTTAGGGGACGCAATCGCTAAATCCTGGTGGTGAAGAATCCTCATTCACTACCTTTTAGTTCGGCCGCCATTGTAGAATCATTTTAGAATTTTTCGAAACAAGAAATCGAAGAAACGCGCTATGCCTTAGCCGGGACTCGAACCCTGGGCCTCTCGAATACGTGTCGAGTGTGCTAACCGTTACAGCACGAAGGCATGCTGAAAGAAGCGAGAAAAATACCTTATAACCTCACTGCTAAATACGGAATTCCTAACGCGCATCTGAAACTCATTTTTAGGTTTAAATTTGGTGATTTTTTTTTACTCTATTTCGTAGTACGTGCAATGGCTATACTAGATTAAAAAGTAAAACATTTTCTATATTACATTTGACTTCATTATTTATTACTAAATCCAATGAACGTGATGAGACTGGGATATAATATTCAAGGGAATTTAAATTCAGTAAGTGATTTACATTCATAATTTATTTAAATTTCTTTTGTGCATATTAGCACTAGAGACACAGCTTTGACCTTGTAAACTGTTTCAATTTGTAGTAAAATTATTCAGTTCTTTAACTGTTTTCTCATTTAAATGTGGTTCTGATTTATTATAAATCTCATTAAAAAGTCAAGAAATATTATCTATTATTTCAGAATATTTTTGATATAAATCGAGTAATATTTGGCATTTTTTTCGGTGATCATAATATGGCATACAGTCTGATTCGTGTAAAAGAAAAATATTTAAGCTCTTTTAACTTATTTTCTCTTTCATATTGAACTTTTTTATGATATTAAGTGAATTAACTTGCTTGGTAAAGTAGATCCAAACTCACGAATTGTCATTTCTGTATTACTTTTTAACCACATTTAAGTTGTTTTTAAAGAATTGTTACGCAAAATAAACACATAAATAAATTTTAAGGCAAATTCCATTTATTTCGTTCATACACTTTTGAACCATGTACCACTGACTAAATAAAGGCACTATTTATCTAAATGCGACACATAATTGTACGAAAATTGAAAAGCGAGAAAATAAAAATGATAAATCACGATAAAAAATACCTGTTATAAATTTATATAAAACTGAAGTAAAAGTTAGAAATTATATACTACATATTACGCAGTACATATTTTTATTTCAGCGCTTTGCCGCACTTTTGAATCTGACTCAGCTATAGTCTGTTACTTTAAAATTGTTACTTCAAGGTCGTTGCAACCCTCACCACGTTTACGATAGTAATGCGAGCTGTCATCACCGCATAGAAGGAAATGGAAATTTTAACAAAATAGAGAATTCGAATCCCCCCCTACAGCAGTCGTTGCCATGGTTATGAATCATGCTTTGGGAGAAGACATGACCTTGAAGTGCGTATTTTATAGTAACAGACTATATTTAATCATTCAGCTGTCTAACGCATCACGGGGGCCCTGATAATAATATCTGGAACATTATATAAAAGCCGTAAGCTATATATATGTTAAACCTCTTTCAGCAGTACATCCCGATACGACTTGAAATATTCACACTGCTTGGTGCCTTACTGCATTAAATTTCTCAGACATCCTGAACGGGACGTAGGAAAAATAAACATGTTGAATGAACGAAACGATTAAATTGTTATAATATAAAAGGAAACACTTACAGCATCGTACGTTGTCTTCGGCAAAGGAAACGGAAAAAGTCTACAACGAAGTCACACACTGAATTTTTACGCTTGTTATGATTTGTCATAAGCTATGCTAAAGCTATCTCAGATAATCTTTACACTTCTAACCTAAATAACACTCATTTGAAATACATTATTCGTAATATGCTTTTTCCAGAATGATAAGGTTAAAAGAAATTTATATTCCAAGGAAATTTCTAGTTGTTATGTCAAAAACAACTCCCGCTGATTGAATCATTTGAATGAATAATCCGCATTATAGCTATCTACATTGAAATATATTCCCGACAAAGCAACATGGATGAATACACCATAAATTTCCGATAACTGGACCCTAAGTGAAAGACGACGCCGTTATGACTTTCCACACCCAAAACGAGCTTCTAGTAGTCGGACACACAATTTCAGCTTGACACGTGATGTCCTTTCACGTGGATCTTAACGCCCTGATAAAATGGGAGACAGTTAGGTCAGAAAACCAAAGTTATTCAGGTTTCGCTAGAAAGAAAAGAAGTTAAACAAGCCTT
>KK120759.1:153249-166329 GCA_000611955.2 Stegodyphus mimosarum | reverse complement strand
CTTATTTATTCTTATATATTTTGTTTTCATCCTCTAATTGAATATAAATGAACTTTCAAAACACGTTATGTGTGAAATCTTACGTATTGAATCGAAAGAAGGTGTATTTTCTAAATTGTAACGTTTTTGGAGCCATCTAATCTCTAAATACTTGACAAATTCTATGAAAATATAGCAAGTCAATTTATCTTCTAATCAGAATTTGTTATAAAGCGTAGTTAATCTGTTTATTAAAATACTTTGAAACCATTGAGTAGTTAAAATACATTATTAGACAGTTTGAGGTATATGTATGATTACAGTATGACCACGAGGCGCATGCGTTACACGAGTCTAAAATGAAAGAAAACTATAGGGATATAATTCTTACTTTCTTAAAATGATAGTATCTTTTATAAAAAATATTTCTCACACGACCGAAAATGAAACCGGGCATGTGATGCAGGACCTTAATCAAAACCCGTTTAACTTGCGATTTGAATCTTTATAAAACTGGTTTTAAGTGCTGTTCTTGAATCTTTAATTCCTCTGTGGAAATTTATTATTATGCTATTTACATATGTAAAATTATATTGTGAATTACCAGCATAAATATACCTTATTCTCACGTGTATAAGCCGCCCTTTTTTACACAAGTACAGGTAAATATATGAAGGACACTAGCGATGTACCATAGGTCAGCTGGTAATGCCTTCTCACAGAAAAATGCAGATGAAAATCAGGAGTGTGGCTTATACGCTCGAATGATTAGAACTTGGGACATACATGCATGTGGAAACACTGCAGGGCGAGCAACCTAGTGGCGCGTATTTAACGATTGAGTATAAAATACATTGTTCTTCGGTGAATATTACATAGGATTTTACAAGTTTAATTGTGGTTGCATGTCTTGGTAACATGCTGTGGGATACTGGTGCCAGCAAAGTGATACTAGTAGTGCAGGGAACTTCTCTAGTGCTGAACAAGAAGTGCTATACACATAAACATATTCCTTTTGACTCGTAATAAACATTTTGTCTTATCGTGTAGTAAATACTGTTTTCATTTTAGTTGCTTTTATACCTCTAAACCAAAAAACAATATTGCAGATGGCAGCCAGGCTATGCCCGGCTTATCCTCAATTTTTTTAGTTAGAAACTAAGGGTGCGGTTATACACGCCAGAAAACGCAACTCTATAAAAAATCAAGCGATTTTATGAATTTACGATGACGTTCACATGTGACCTCAGATGACTAGACATTATTTTAAGTAATTTTAAAATTTTCACTATTCACATTTCGCTATTTTATTTTCTACAGAGGATTCAAATGTAGCCAACTACTGAATACGCGTATCACTATTTTCTCCGATTAAAAAATCCTTTACTGCAGCCGATTCGGAGTTTTTTAACAGTTTAGTATTCTCTTCCCGGACATCTGAGGTAAAGAGCTGATTTAGATGATAAAATTTTAAGAGAATATTTTATAACAATTCAAATTTTGTACTTCATCAATAAAATTCTCCAGGAATTTAGACTTTATCGATTTGAAATTAGATTTACTTCTGATGTTGCTTAATCATTTCTTTCCGTATGACTTATCTCACTTGTCTGACATTAACATTAGATCAAGTCCGGGAATTTCATTGCTGACAAGCGGAGGGGACTGCGCCTGTAGTTAACTGAGGTCTAAGGCACTTTACGGGTGACAGTACGAATTTCAGCTGCGTCTCACTTTTGAAGAAAAATCCCCGAGGGGACGGATGTGAAAGTCTTGCATCCTTTTCTCCTTCCACCAACCTCTCGAGAAGAATTACGACTCGGTGATATTTTAAATACCTCACAAGACAAAGACACTATATTTACAAACACGTAACTCCCTGTTTTCTCAGGGATTTGAACTCAGGACCAACGTTATGCCCACAGGTTTCTCTACCGTCATATCAACACGTAGCTTATTTCTTTTTGTTCTGGTCAGGTGATTTGTTGTCCACATGAGAGCGAAATGACTAATTTCTTCACATCACGTAGCTTCCATATGTGTAGATATTTGTAAAAGTTAGTTTGTAAAAGCAATCTTAAATAACCATTCTATCTGATATGTGACTGCCAGGTAAGAAAGGCAGTATAATAAATAAGTTAATTACGCAATATGTCTTTCAAAAACAACACCATGTACTTATCCTTAAGTACGTATTCTTAAAAAAAAATTCCCAGTGATCTTGTCTTATGCACGACCCCTTTTATTATTTCAGAATATTTCGTTTGGTTCTACAATCATGTGGATAAGTATAGCATTTCTTTTTCTAATTTCGATCAAACTTTATTGTTATTATACGTCTTCTGAATTATCCTGTTCCGTTCAGACTCAGTTGCTAACCTAATGCACAGTCTTTTTACAATAGTTGAAACATATCAAAACAACACAAAATATATAACAAGCACATTTACTGAACATATTAATTGAAATTGCGCAAACTATTGAGCACTGAACTTCATATGCTTATAGTCCTTTCAGAACCTTACAATGAGATTGGGTTATATAAATAAAAAAAATTATTTAATATAACCCATTCTCAACTATGGGATTGTCTTGAAACATTAGTTAACGAAATAATAAAATCTTGCAGTCGCAGCCGAGACAAAGCAAGTGAGGCACTTGCCTCATGTGAATTACTAGAAGAGCACCAAATTAGCTATAAAAAGTCTCAAATGTCAATTAAAAAGGCTGTGATTGTTAATTTTAAAATATGAAATATATAAAGCTGTATTAAAGTATATTTTAAATAACATAATTTTATTAGCATTATTTACAGTAATTTAACAGTAATACATTCATAAGTACTGCTTTTTATTCTTTCTGTTTTATATTCTTGTCCGTTTGATTTCCATTAATCTTCTTTCGTCTCTCTCTTCTCGGTCAGAACGGCGTCTCTCAGTTTATGTTTGATGCCAGATAATAAGTAGAAAAATTATTTAAATATGACTTGTTTTATTTAAATCTCTTACTCAAGTAGGTTTCTTTGATACATTTTTATAGTGTAGTTTCCATTGCTTTTAATAAACTCAGCTGAACTAAGAAATGAATTAGTAAGATTAATTTATTTTCAAAAATGCTGAGGTTTCATTGTACTGTGTATGTTGTTTTCTAACATTAAATTTATTGTTAGAACAATAGCACCGTTCTTCTATAAACACAAATGTCGATTAACTCTAAAAGTATTTGTTAACGGAGCATAAAAACTATTACAAAGAAAATATACATGAAAACAGAACATACACCAAAACGGAGCACCTAACATTTAGAATTAACGTTTGAGATACGGAGACATAATACTGGAGAACCTATCCTCTTCGCAACTAGAGGACGATTGCTGTAAGTTGTTCTCGTCACCACTAGATGGCGTTCTATAAAATTATTCGGTTACATTCAAATAGGTCTGTTACAGAATCTGACTTCGTAGAATTCTTGTCAAGAAGTCAGGAACTGACATTTTTCTATTCTGTGCAGTAGGGACTTAACAAGATGCACGGACTGGAGTTTTACGAGTAGACTTAGGAGCATCTTTTGAAACGGATACAGGTTCGGTGGGTATTACATGTTTTGAGAGTTTCCTATGCTTAAAAGCAGCCACTGGATTTACACGACCTGAAGTCTGAAACTTATTTCGATCATGATATGGTTTAAAGGCTGAAGCATGATAATTGTCGAGAATTTTGTCTGGTTCGTTGGGATCGGCAGTATCAAAAGACACTGGAGATCTTTTAGTCATTATCACATAGGGGCAATCTCGCTTAGTAATGGATTTACTAGTTTTCTTTCGCAGGCCTTTGCTGACAGGGTGAAGATTAACCCAGAACTTATCTCCAGGAGTAAATTTCAAAGTTTCTTGCTGCTGCTCATCAGCATATCCCTTCTGTTTCTCTTAGTGTAACTGGATTCTTCCTCGTACCTGTTGTATTCACAAAGCGTTTCAGGTATGGCGTAAAATCTGGAACAGTGTAATCGAACTTTCGTAATTCATGTGCAAATTGGTGAAATACAGCAGATTGTCCAATTGAGCCACATTGGACTGTGTTTAAAGCAAACCTTATTAATTGCAATTTATCCTTCCATGCTTGATGGACATTACCAACAAGTATTACTGAACGGGACTTCAGATCTACGTTCTTCCTTTCAGCTGGGTTAGACTGTGGGGACAGACAGGAGAAAAACTTTGATTAATGTTCAAGATATAACATAGTTATTGCATGACAGCACTTGCAAAGGAGCACCATTATAGGTTATTATTTTTCTGGGTAACTTGAATCGAAGGGTGACTTCTTCTAAAACAGTCATGGCACATTCTCTGGGCTTTGCTTCCTTTAAGGCAAATAGTTCTGTCCACTTCATGACACAGTATTGGACAATAAAAATTCCAAAATAAAAAATATATTTTCCCCCATATTGTGTTTAAGGAAGGAGACAGAAAAGGTATGTTGATAGGTTCTCAAAGCGTTGAGCTCAGACAGGAGTTTTAAGTAACTCAGATAGTTTTTGATTGGAAACTTTATAGCGACAGCATACGAGACAAATTTTGACATAGTCCACTCACTATATCTTTTTTCATTCCAACCCAGTAGTATCTTTTTGTTATTCGATAAAATATCTCTTCAGATTTATAGTGAACTGCCATGGGCGAATCATGACTTTTATTTGTTGAAGTATTCTTCTTTCAAATCAGGAAAATGTCGGTGAAACACTTCTCTGTTCATAACATATTGTCTTCCAGTCCACGCTGCATAGTCCACTTCTTTCTCTGGACGCGCAAAAGCTTCAATGATCTTTCCAAGATAATTATCGTCCAGCTGGGATTGGCGTAATTCTTCAGGAATAGTAGCTGATTTTAACGGAGACAGCACAGACTTGACAAGTATCTGTATTTGAGTATTCACAAACAGGACGAGATAATATATCAGCAATAATATTCAGTCGTCCAGAGATGTAATTGATAGTCCGATTATAGGATTAGATTCGTAAGGCCTATTTTTCAAGCCACTTACGACTTTAGAGACATCAGCCACTTCAATGGTTGGAGGTCAGAGACAGACTGGCTTTCGACGTATCCTCTAAATGTTTTGAGTGTATTACTGTTAGAGATTCTTTATCTATGGTGGAGTAGTTTCTTTCTGAGAAGGAGAACAAGTGGTTGGTATATTCTATAGGATGTTCTTCATTTTTATATATTATTTTATATATTATTTTTATATATTTCTTTTATATATTATTTATACATCTGATTTCAGTAAGTAATTAACATTTGCATTAAGAAAGAGTTTATAACAAATAATCAGTTTAAAAAGAATTTTGTACGCAAATTATACACTAATTTAAAAGAAACTTTTTTTTTATTCCTTTGAAAGCTATTCATGTTCCATTTAATGTGCTAGCAGCACCACATACTATATTACATCAACAGTTGGTTTCCAATATTATTTTGACCTCAGATCACACCTGAAAAGTGACTGAGTGATCTTCAGCAATAGATACTTAAATTTGGGGGTAAAGTCCTTTTAAAGCCAAACAGGAATTCTCAACATTTCGTCTGGCGCTATTTTGTATTGTAAACAGAAATTCTAAACGTTTCGTTGGGCGCCATTTTGTAACCGTTCTTGTATGAGCAGGAAACTTTAAAAGGCTAGCTCTAAAAGTATTTATTCACAGAACACAGAAACAGTTACAAGAAAATGTATATCAAAATGAAACATTTATCAAAACCGAACACCTAACATTTAGAATTAACGTTCGGGTCACAGACATAATATTGGAGAACCTATCCTCACCGCAGCTGGAGGTTGTCTGCTTAAGTTGCTCTCGTCGCTACTAGATGGCGTTCGATAAAATAGTTCAGTTGCATCCAAATAATTTAATTTATGCTTGTTATAATGCGCTGCGTACACTAAAACGCGCTTAGAAACAGCACGCTTACGCTTTACCGACATTAGTAATGCGCTATAATCTTCCTTTAATTTGAACTATAGTTTTTAATTCGCCATATGAACTTTTCCAAAGCCCACGAATTGAGTATAGACGGCGACGCATTTGTCTACAGTTTGTTAATTAATGAATAAATTAATTGTGGCAGCAAATTATTGTAAATTTTATATAACGAAACCAGAACTCATTAAAATATGAGAAATTTTCCGTTATAGGACAACGCGTGCCAAACAGTTCTCTGTAGAAAGATACAAGTACCAGTCTTGTCTATTAGCCCTCCGTTAAGTTAAATGTGTTATTCTCACAACTGTGGTCTTGTTTTCAATGTATTTAACACAGATACTCGCTGGGTATAACGAGTTAACGCTGTTAGAGAATTGTATCTGTAAATAACCGAGGTACATTGATTGCTAAAAGATATGTCATAAAATGATAAATCATTGCAGTGGAATGAAAATAATAGCATTTTGAAGAAAGTAAATTTAAAAATTTTTATATATGTTAACTGAGTGGACTTTATTACTACATGAAGCATAAAAAAATCCTTGCAATAAAAACTATACATAACTATCTACAAAATCGCCCGCTTAATAGATGGATCACGTGTTTTCTTACAGCAGTTGAGAGTAAATGTTTCTAAATGTATTCTTGAGGAATGTGAAAGTTATGCTTCAGAGATAAATACATCAACAGAATGCGAACAGAAACGAAAGAAATACCACCTTGTTAAGTATCAGTAGATAAGAAAATTAATTTATCAGTCAAAAATGTTTGTTCATTGTAGAAATTAAAAAAAGTGTTAGATGTTTATTCTCCCAAGTGAAATGAAGATGCAAAAACTTAAATGAAATACCTTCCAGCTTTCAGATTTTAACTAATGAAAAATTAATGTCATTGAATTTAAGTTATTAAAGGGCAGCATATTCTGTTAAAACAAATATTACAGAAATATCTAGTTTCAGAAACCTCATAATTTCTATAATTCTGGACGCTAAAGGAACTACAAGGCTTGGAACATTTAACATTAATTCACAAATGTAATTTAGCTCAATCGAATCCTAATTTAGAAACAGAATTAAGAGTACTTCTACGTGCTGCTAGTGGCGAAAGAACTTCAGCAAACTCAATATACAATATAAGATCTTTCCTTGATCAAGTAGAACTGTCCATTCTGTGAGCATAGAAAAAGTTAAAGGTAAGAAAATTTAGATCATTAAAAAAGCTTTAAGAAATAAATGCCACATATTTTATATTAGTTACATTACTATTTATACTAGTTCAGAGTCATTTATCAGAAAGGAATTTTTGAATGTTTTTCATTTCAAAATTGTAAATCTTCATAAGTGTCATTTTTCTGAATGTATAAAGCCATGATTAAATATTATTATATAAGTTTTGGCATCATGATTTGAAATATAATGATGAATAAACTATAATTATTAAAAATGTACATATATAGTCAGTTTGTGGAAACTAACTATACTGCCTTCGGCTGTTTTAAAATTATTAATTTAAATCCAAATTTTATATATTAGTTTTTCGTGATTAGAAAAGAATTCATTCAAACATACGAAGGAGACGAAACACGATCATACTCAAATTGTTGCGAATTTTTTGGGTGGAGGATTGATTCCCCTTGATAAGTCAGATCTCTTCCGAGAAATCAATAATAATTTACTTACTTTGTTATGTAATATACTATTCTATTTTACTTTTTATCTATATTACATTCTTTTTAGTATTATAATCACGAGAAATTCCGGGTATCATATTTCAACGAAAATATCCATTTTGACTGCTATCGAATGCAATTTAACGATGCTTTTACATAAAAAAAAAAAAAAAAAAATAAAAAAAAAAAAAAAAAAAAAAAAAAAAAAAGACAACATACAAGACTCTTTTTCCCGACGAATTCTAAAACTGATTTAAAATGGGTTCAGAAGAATTTTTTCGTAGTGTCTCTACGTACGTACGACGTACCTATGTATCTCGCATAACGCAAAAAAGAGTAACCTCAGAACGTTGAAATTTTGCATATAGGATTACTATAACATGTGGCTGTGCGGCTTTTTGGTTGCAATCGGCCGCACAAAAAGTATATAGTATATATATATATATATATATACCCACTTTGCTACTCCACTCAGTGAGCTCAGTTTTTTCAGTCTTATATGATAGTAAATTGTGCATTTTTCGCTTTAAAAATGATTGAATTATGTTGTTCTTATCTTCCAGTTAAGGTTTATGCCTTTAGTTAATCTGCATGGAATGGTTGCAGAACTGTTAACAAAACTGGTAAAAAATTGGCTTAGCCGCACTTAAACAAGTGCGGCTAAGCCAATTTTTTACCATAGCAGCCATATTTGTTTACATTTGAAACTTAGCAGAATAGTGAATTAAGTCAGTTTGTGTACCAATTTTATTTTATTTTATTTTATTTTTTTGCCGAGTGGGACCAAAAGCAAAGTTTCAGTTTTGTGCACCGGAAAATCTGTCTTCCTGGCGGCTGGCCGTGTTGCTTGTTTTTCTGTAGAAGCTCTAAATTTTAACTGTAAAAATTTTTTTAAATTGTTTTAACTATAATTGATGTTTTATGCTTTTCTATATCTTTCAATTTTTAATGAAGATATGCTGAGGTTTTATGTATTTTTGCCTTGCCACGAAGTGAGAGCTGAATTAATTGAATGAGAAATCTAGTTCTGATGAAATTCGAGGAAGTAAGTTTAAATGAAACGCAGCAAAAAAAGCGTATAATTTAATGTTCCTCGTGCAAGGATGTCATGTGGTGTCCACATCAAATTTTTCATTTCATTGTAAAAGGTATGTTTTTGATGCACACCAATACAAATTTTAAACTTCTTCTAAGTTTATCACAAGTTTTTAAGAGCTTTATCACGGTAATTTTAAGAATTAATAATACCTAATTTCAATTTCCAATAATTTCCAAGGAGATAATCATAAACAGGAAATTAATAATTAAGTAATATATATAGTGTTGCGCATTCACTTCTTTTCCTGATGTGAAAAAATACGTAGGCACAGCTTTGCTTGCAGTATTAAAATTTAAGTATGAATCAAAGTATAAATATGAGTTTTCATTTACTGCCTTGACATTGATAAAGAAATATAAAGGACGTGGAGGATATTGATAAAAATGGACATGCAGGTCTAATTTTGCAGCTGTTTATTTACGCACTTACGTTTTAATAGATGTTTCCTAATATTGATTGTGTATCTGTTAAAAAAGTCATTCCATGTTTAATTAACTTTGATATTTTACAAATACCTAATTTAGTTCACTTCAAGTTTAACAGAAGTTATACGGATTAAGAAATGGTTGATGAAAATTGAGTTAACATCTTGTTTTCTTATGTTCTTGAAAGCACATAACAATATTCTATCTTTGAATACTACATTGATTATCAATACGATTACTTTTTGGGGTCAGAAGACAGCGTAGTGACCGCAATAGGAAGCTTGATCGGGAAGGGTCACTACATCCGGAATGAGATCACTTTGAGTGACCCACTTGCTAGATAACCTAAGTTCACCTTTGACTTTGATTACAGTGGTTTCTCATATTAAAAAAAGGGGGAGGGGAGAAATTTCACTTATTTTTCCTTTAAATAGTAAAAGCGAAAGTCGTGAAAGCGGGAACCTATTTTGTGAAGTTCAAATAAGTTTTAAAGGAATGAGTTTTATTTTTTTGAAGAAAGGGAGCAAGTACCTAATCTTAGTAGCCAAAGAATGGGGAATGAAAATTACTGTGCCAACCCAACGCGACACAAACGAAACAAAAAAACGTACGCTAGCTATTAGATTATTAAGTGTGTATGCATATACTTAAGATTATTAAGTCAGTATGCATAATCATAAGTTTCTGCTTGTTTATTTAGAGCGTAATAAAAGAAATTTATGACATTTTTTCCAGTAATTTAAAAGCAGATTTACCCACTAACCATAATAATGGAACCTAGTTTGTTCAAGAATGTTGTTTTGTGGAGACATTGGATTGTTTCGAAGCAGGGGCATGAAAAGTGAGTAATGCCCTCGCCGGGACTCCAACCTCGGACTTCTCGAATACGCGCCAAGTGTGCTGACCTTTACACCACGAAGGAAGGCGGGAAAAAAGGCGAAGATGGTGGGAGGTGAAGGACGGGGGAGAAATACCTTATATACTCCCCTTTTAAACGGCGACTGGTGGTTAGGGGACCCAATCGTCAAATCCTGGTGGTGGAGAATAATCATCTACCACCTTTTTCGTTCGGGCGCCACTGTAGAGTCATTAAGTTATTTTGAGGCAGGAGACTTGAAAAATGTGCCATGCCCTCTCCGGAACTCGAACCTCGGACATCTCGTATACGCGCCGACCATTACACTACGAAGGCATGCTAAGAAGGCGGAAGAAATACCTTATACTAGTTTGAAATTTTGCTCGTGCGTGAGAAAAAGCGCGCGGCAGACTCCTGACTTTCTTTGCGAAAAATCTGACAGCCCTTAAATTCGTAGCGTTGCTCTGTACACTTCGTAGTATGATATTAAAATTTTTAAGAAAAGCCAAGCGACCCGCGCCGTGTGAAATACTGTCAGTTATCAACTGTTAGCAACAAAAAACATGAAAGATGTAGATATTGATCGCTAGATATGTGAAGCGTGCGGTGACAACGCAATGAATGACAGTGAAGTGTGAAAGTCGCTGAGACTTTTCAAGAAATGTCGGAACACTGATAATGAAGTGGGAACGACTGTGAATCTATAGTCACAGCCGGCAGTTACGATAAATGTTTAAACCAACAATGTAATTATGTAGAAAAATAGAAAGAATTTTATTTAAATTCAAAAAATAATTTTATTAAATTTTTTTTTATTATTTTTGTTTTTATTACAAAACGGACCTTACTTTAGGAATACCTCTACATTTCTTTAGGAATAGCCCTCATGTTTGGCTGATAGTTCTGAAATTTCTTTAAATTTTAGACGTTATGCTGATATCTTAACTCAAAATGGAAATTTTCTAATTAATGGTACATATTGATTTATAAAGCTCTTTATTCTAATGTGCTTAGAATATGTAGTCCACTACAGTATTTCATGCTATACATAACTATATGTTTGTTTTTGGATTAAACTGAGCATCTCAAAATCGAGTTATATGTTCCAGTCAAAGAAAAACGTTGAAAAGTACTCTTTGAATTAGAGGAGGATAGGAATACAAATCAGATTCTCATTTAGTACACTTAATATGAAAAGCTAGTTTTAGTACAGTAGTGAACACAAAATAGTTACAAGGTAAAGTTCCATTTATCCAAATTAACTGAGGTGGAGTAACATCGGATGTCTCGTGGTCTTTGATTTCATAAAAAACGGAAATGGCTCATTGTTTTTAATGGTAATGTTATTTTCGAAAGCATCTGAAGTAAAACAAACTTAAAAACCTTCATTTAAAATTATTCTCTTATTCTTTTAAATCTTAATTTCATAATTGAATCAGTTGTAATAAAGAAAACAGGATACAAATTTTATGACAGGATTTATATACGATAGATAAGGACTTTCTTAGGTGGTTATTGGTACAGATAATGAAAATTGCATTGGTAAAGCGCGTTAGATGTCAATTTAATCACGAAAGAAAATTAAAAAAAAATATGCTGCTTTCCGGAAAAAAATTTCTAATCTTATATGCTTCTTAACCCTATTCCCATCAAGTTTATTTTAGTCCCATAAACCGTCACAATTGAAGGGAGAATCTAAGGCTTTTTAAAGATTTTTAATCCTATTAGGCCCTAAGGATAGTACTGCGACATGCGACCCATCTTGTGGCCTTACAGTAGACCCAAAACTGGACAAACGGATTCGGTCACTGGCCTTGGAAACTTGTAATTCAGTTTGGGATGGAATCCCTGCGCATAGGTTGCCTGCAAGATCATTTTTGTGTTTTCTTCAGGTGTAGTGAGAATACGAGTCAATTTCCCTTAAGAAAGTCCTCCGTGAGTGTATCCTTTCCATTAGCTACTTCGCCTCCTTTGATTATTTATTTAAATTGTTGAGATCTGTACTGAGGAGGCCTCGGCTGGAAGGGAAATAATTAAGAACCGCGATCCTATTCAAGATCTATCTAAGGGCGTTCAATGCGACGAACGACCATTGGGTTCGGAAATTCCTCCTTCTGTGCTTAGGTAATTGAGTAACCTGTCTTAACCTCCTTCTGTGCTTAGGTCGAGGCCTAGAAGATTCAGGCAATTAGTGAATCACTAAAATGGGATTCTTTTTCGAACTCACTCCTTCCGACTATAAGGAATTGAGTCCAAAGAATTAGACCGTGTATTTACGTACTTAGATGCAGGGACATGTATAAAAATTTTTATTATCTTCTTAGGTATCCCTCGCATGCTTCGCCATTAGCATATACTAGAATATGGCCTATCCACATCATGAGAAAGTTGATATACTTGAGTTTTCACATAGAAATAAATATGATAAATCCATAGCAGCTTATTCTTCGACCCAAAAGGAGTCTGTCTACACGTCATTCAGCTCGACCTCGTTAAAAGCCTAGAGCAGCGGTTCTCAACCTTTAGACTAATGCGTACAATCTAAACAAAAACTGAAAAACTTTAATGCCACCACTGCATTTTACAATGATTATTTTTCAGTGTCTCAATAGAAGCATTAAAAAAATATATTTTGCCATTTGCACAACATATTGGCTATTTGTATTAAATATGTACACATAAAAAATATTAGACTAAAAATTGGTTACCATTTTAATTATCAAAATTTAAGTTATAATATTTTAACTCTAAAATTTATTTTTAAATTTGGGCCTGTTTATGAGCGAGATCAATTTCTTTATGGCTGGTCTTATTTCACTTAAGTTTAACCGTAAGTTAGGATCTACTTTTAATTTTGCTCGGTATTAATTTTTCAAATATAATATGGAAGATCTTCAGTTAAAGTTCGATTACAGGAAATTTCTATCAATTGTACTTTTTCTTCGCGAAATAAAATTTCAGGTACATTTGAATAAAATGGATTTCTAATCCAATTTTCTTTTTCATAATCCTCAGGAAAATACACGTTGAAATTGCTTATTAATGAAAAACAATGATTTTTAATGTCGGATGC
>KK120759.1:103363-153151 GCA_000611955.2 Stegodyphus mimosarum | reverse complement strand
AAAAAAAATTAAAAAGCTTAGTATCTCATCATCCAATTCTTTGATTATTAGCTCGAAATTTTTTATCATTGCATTTATTTTATCTCTAATGATAGACAAATTAAATTAACACTTTGTGATGTAATCCTAAATTTAATTCATTTAACTTTTGCTAAATATGCTCAAAGCGCTAACCATGATTCACCAAATAAACAATTTTGCAATTAAATTTTGAATCACTCAGGAAAATTTGAATTTCCGATCGAAGTTCAAAACGACGATTTAAAAACCTCGCCTCTGGATAAACACCTTACTTCAGAATATAACAAAAGCGTTTCATGTTCACTGCCCATCTCTTCGCATAAAATCGTAAATATGTTGAATATAAAGCTAGGCTTTTAATAAAATAAACATTTTTCACAGCTTGATTCAAAACCATTTTCAGGTTTTCGGGGATAGTTTTGGCTACCAAAAAAGGGCTTGACGATGAATAGAGCAGCGAGTAAATTTAGTTTCAGGTGTAACGTTTTTTCATTAGAGAAGTAGCACCGGAATGTTTCCCTGTTAAAGCCCGAGCTCCACATTGCATGCGGCAACGCAATTATTTTAAGGAATATCATTCTCAGACATAAAATTGTCAATTACTTTGAAAATTTCATTTGCAGTTGCTCTGTCAGGAAGAGATTCACAAAATAAATACTCTTCGGCAATTCCTTTATCTCCTTCAAAACGTATGTAAACGAATAACTGAACAAAGTTCGTTATATCAGTGCCTTCATCCAATTGCAATTCACTGTGTTTTATTTTTTGAATAATTGCCTCTTTTATGGAATTTATCTTTTCATGAATCTGTCAACTTAATGTATTATTTGATAACGAAATATTATTAAGTTCATTAGCCGCATTTTCGTTGAATAATGTTAAAATGATAACTTTAGCTGCTGGTAATATCAGGTTTTATCCAATAGTGTGAGCCTGCCCAGTCTTGACAATTCTTTAGCTTGCTAAGTAGCTAGCTTTCAAAGCTTTTTCCCTTGAGGTAACAAACCTTTCATTACTTGTTTACTATTTTTGATTTCCGATAATTTCCTCCTGAAATATTCTTCAGATTTATCCTTTGAATTGGCATGATTATATTGAAGACGTCTTTCAAGAAACGATGGTTTCATACTTTGATTGGATACAAGAAACGATGGTTTCATATTTTGTTCAACGCAAACTACACATTGAAATTGAAAGCTCATTTCATCTTTATTTCATATAAACCCAAATGATAAATAACTTTCATCCTATTTTCTATAAACAATTTTTCTTTTCTTTTCAATGCTTAGTGCTAGTAGATTGTCCTGGATCTATCACCTGTGAATCATCACTTTTCCACTTTGTCAATCCTAGCCATTTTTTCATTGTGAAAATCTAAGTTTGTTTTATTATTTTTTTTTCAAATATTTTAATGCACATTATATTACGAGTTCTTCAAAAACAAATGACGATATTTGCAAATCCCGTAGAAAAGTAAGGAATACAAAACAACCAGAAGGCAAAGTACCTGCTGTTAGAGACAGCGAATCGAAGTAAAAATTGTTTTCTAATTAAAAAGACCCTGGATGTTTTCTAATTATAATATAAGCCCGGAAATGGTGGCCACGTAAAGTGTAGACATACTAATAAATCGATCAACTCTAAAAGGATCAATGAGATATTATTATTTTTTTATCGGAACTTATTTTTATTTCCTAGTAAATACAACATCAGTTTATAGTATGACTCCTTTTCAAAACATCATTTATGACAAATTTTGTTATGTCTATGGATAAAAGAATATTTGCGAAAATAAAAATTGATTATTTTGCTTAAGTCTATGAGCGAATATTAAATGTCAGCAAACCTCAGATCGCATAAATTTACGACTGTTAGAGAAAAAAACCTAAACAGGAGGTCGGGTTATTTAATTTTTGAATTTAAAAGTTGAAATACTTTGTTTCTTTGCGTACCACCTATTTTTCTCTTGCGTACCACCGGTTGAGAATCACTGTCTTAGAGCATTTTCATTTCATTTCTTTTGAAACGGAATTAAAAGAGGGCTTCTAATTTCAAATTTCACAGTCCTGAAGTAGAATTAAGAGACCAATTCAATGATTTCGATGCTCATAATACGATTTTCTCTAGTAGCTACAGTTATTCTTCATAACAGAGCTTCATTAAAAAGCATTTTCCTATAAGGCTATTAGCACTGCTACTGTTTAACAGGAAGATATCTGCGACTGGAAAAGAATGCATTGTTTTAACTGAGAACCAGAAGCACTGCACAAATTTTACCATAATTATAATAAATGGTGAGCACGTTCTTTGCAAGACCTGTTGTCAAATTGCTCTTCATTATACATCTTAAAACTCGCTATAGAGCCACCTGAATAGGGACATTTTAATTAAAACTTGATAAAAAAGGATTTATTAAATGAAAATATTTTTGATATTATGTTTAATTATGATTTGATATTTGGATGCATCTCAGATGTATGGTTAGATGGTTTATGTTTTACATTTATTTACAGTAGACTCCCGATTAAACAAGGCGGATTAATCTCGTTGTGTAATAACTGAGCTCAATCTAAAAAAAAAAAAAGCTAAGTTTGTTTATTGCAGAGCTATTGAAAAATTACTATCAGAAACCATCAAAATAAAACAAAATTTTTTGTGAAAAATAGAAAGAAAGCAAAGAACGCTTGGAATAACAGCAGTGATAATATATAATGTTATAAAATTTAGGCGTTAACTGTTTGTAATCCAGAATAGATTAGCATTCTTAAATTATGCGTTAAAGTTGGCATTGTTAGTCTGTATGTTTTTCGTTTAAAAATTAAATTAAAGGAACTGCTTAGAAGCAGAAATTACGTATAACGCTTTTTTGAAGAGGTTTTAAGGAGTTAAAGGTGTTCCTTCTTTGTGTCGTGTGTTTCCACGTAAGTGCTGATCAACATATCCGGCTACAAATTGGAAAACAAAAGATTCAACTCCTTGCGATTCACAGCTGATTTTTCATGTATTCCAAACCAAAGAAACCGGATGACCTCCACAAAGTTAATAAATTAATATCACGATTTAAAAGTCTACCTGTAAATCAAATTCTAGTGTTTTCAAAATATAGCATTTAAGTTTCCTTAAGGAGACATGACATTAGGCTTTCCGAGCATGAACTGGGAAAGCAACTACATCGTCACCTGAAACCGAGCCACGATTTTTCGGTTGCTAGCTGGAATGAGCTAACCGGTATATCACAAGGTTAGGCACGGGAAGAATGCCATAATTCACCGCATCCTCCCCACACACATGCATAAAGACCCACTCAGCAAAATCCAGTTGGTGACATGTTATCGCTCAGCGCCGTTTTGGTTCGGCTAAACTCCAAGATTAACTTAATAAACTCTTATTTAACCATACCCGAACATATTGCCCTTATTATGAATCATGGACTTGATGAAAAGCGTGATCGTCGCAGCTAAAGGGGTCTGAATTGTAGCTTTCTTCAGAAGCAAGAAAATGAAAGTTTATTCTACGACTTGTTGAGTTACACAAGCAGAAAATTAACTTTCAAAACTTATCCACTCTGCTTGCAGAGAACTAAAACGAAATATAAATTTGAGTAAACAACGATATTAATTATACTTAGAGCATTTATCTCGTAGCAACTAGTTTCACCAGGCTGCTCATAAATCTTACCAAGCTACAGAAACAAAACTTTTCATTCTCTAACCCTACGAGTGACGCAGTTCTGCAACACGTCGAAAAGCGGCAGCAGTGCTTTTAGTTTCCGTTGCTAGAAAAGTAATTTT
Source organism: Stegodyphus mimosarum (assembly GCA_000611955.2). Taxonomy (NCBI): domain Eukaryota; kingdom Metazoa; phylum Arthropoda; class Arachnida; order Araneae; family Eresidae; genus Stegodyphus; species Stegodyphus mimosarum. Next base: position 149,339 of record KK120759.1, on the reverse strand, counting down.
TACTTGTTGCCATTACAATGTAACTAAATAATAACTGTATATAACTATTTATAATATAATTGATTTGCATTTTGGTAAAGGCCAATGAAGAAAGAGAAATTAGATAGAAAGAGAAATTAGATTAGGAAGAGAAATTCCTATGTAAATAATTAGAAAACCCCTAACATAAAAGTATTTAAGGTAGTAAAGGCTTATATTTAAAACTCATTGAACTTCAGTAAATCATGGTTTTCTTTCGAATTTTGAAAGAATGGAGCTACCTGAAAATTGATATATTAATCTCTATATACGTATTTAATAGGGATGGAGCAATTAATTCTTTAATAATAACCAAGTAATCGGTGTTTTAAGGGAGAAAGCATAATTTATAATTTGAGAAATATTTCTCCTGTGTGGACTAAAACAATATTCACAAATATGCGACATTTCAAAGCCTTATTAATAAATGATTTAAATGAAAATTTCTTAAGTTTGGTCTTTTTACGAACTATAGAAGGAAGAATTAAAGCCACTAAGTCAAATCGCTTAGTGAAGTGATCTCAAACTGGCGGCCCCAAGTAATTTCAAGAAGTCCGCGAATTCATTCCCCGTACGTAAATTAATATTACTATGACATTAGTTGTTATGGCAAGAATTTGAAGAAAGATTTAAGATTTTAATGATTTTTAGTTCATTTTTATATTATTTTCATTGCCTTTACATATAACGAATGCGAGTAACATCCCATGAAAATCTACAGATGGGGCTAATTAATTTATACTGTGATATAAATCTTATTCAAAGCTACAGATTTGATTTACCTTTTTTCGCACTTATCAAAAGATGAACACCGTCAGTTAGGAATTTTGGAGTAAGAATAATCTCTTTGTTAGAGAACACATTTATATGTGAACATATTTTTTTTCCGCAGATAAAAATTAGTAAAGTTAAAAAGAAGCAGGCAGACTATTGAGTGTCTATAATTAGTGATAAAGGTAGTTTCTAGTAATTTTTATCTAAGATTACAAACTTTTATCAAAATCGAAACGCCATGAGGTGTTGTAGCTGGAAGATGTAGTAAGAAATAAAGAAGTTTCTATTTATTTACATAGGAACATATGCATAATTTTCAGTATGCGTCAATGAAAAAAATTAAGAAGTAGAAGAAAGATAATAGGTTGTCAATATTTATTCTCAAATTTTGTCCCTCTTGGAAAGCTTTGGTAATATGTTTACATTTAGTTTTAAGTAAAAATAAGCAAATAACGTAATTTAAATTAAAAAAGTAAGTTATTTAGTGGTTATTGATATTAGAATTATTTGAAATAAATGTCAGTCTGAAACTTTAACACTTAGCTGTCAATGGGTTTGAATCACGAAGTGCATTCAACAGAAGTTTCTTGCAGATACCAGCCTTTAGATTTCAGACAGAAAGTAAATATAAATTGGAATTGTTTTCCTTTGCATCTTTATCATTTTAGTTTATCCATGTTTTAATAAATATTTAAGAAATGTCATTTAAAATTTAGTTAAACAATTTTTGTTAAAAAAACTTTTCATTTTGGTTAAAACAAATTCGGCCTATTATCTCTTTTTAGATTGTGCATTCGGCCAACACGCATTTGAATTTGAGACCACTGGCTTAGTGCATTACACAAAAGAAGCAAGAAGAAATTAAGCCTCGATTAGATGCACAAATTAAAGGAAAGGTTTCAAACAGGTTCTGCGAAAGTAAAGTACACGAGCAACGACAAACGAAAAGTAACAAAAAATTGAAAAAAAAGAATAAGTAAAATAAAAAAAAAGAGAAGGAAAGAAAGGGAAAAAAGAAAGGAAAAGAAAACACTGTTTTTCCATGTTAATGAAATTTCAAGGTCTCAGATTCGTTTTTAGGATGGTAATAAATCCGTTTGCATAGCCGAAAAGGAAATTCAAAGCTTTAAGGATTTGGATTAATAATGTAAAAGTTTTTAAGATCTGGGGGATAATTTCTAAAATCCTTCATTATAATTAAAGCAGTAATTTATTGCGGAATGGGGAGGCAAGATTCTCAGTCAATCGCAGATAAAGTAATGAAAATTTACGGGCTGGGATTTAAATTGAACTTTCACTGTTGAGAATGAGAATTTATACTAACATTTCACGGACGGGGAAGGTGTTTACTACAAACGGAGAAATAATTTAAATAACTAATATGCGACAAAACAGGTATTCTATTATGTATTTTTTATATTGAAATTTACGTTCGCAAATCAATTAAATTCTGGAAACATATTCAATACTTTTAATTTAGATCAATATTATTATTTAACTGTTTAGTGATGTTATACATTGCGTTTTACATGCCCAAATTTTCTACATTAAGTAGCACGATTTTGTAAAATGATAGTACATATCCAAATTACTTTTCGGCATTGATAAGTGGTGGAACGTGTCTTTACGTAACTTGGAGAAATATATTTTTTCTTGTACTTCAGGTATCTTGCACAAATTAATGGTAATTAAGATACAATAACACGCCGAACAAATATTAATTTAGAAGACAAACAACAAAAATCAGCCTTATATTTTCAAATTTTAATTTAGAAGTCAAACAACAAAAATTAGCGTTATATTTTCAAATTTTAATTTAGAAGTCAAACAACAAAAATTAGCGTTATATTTTCAAATTTTAATTTAGAAATCAAACAACAAAAATCAGCGTTATATTTTTGCTTTATATAATTTGAAAAAAATCAGCGTTATGTTTTTGCTTTATATAATTTGAAAATATAACGCTGATTTTTGTTGTTTGACTTCTAAATTAACTTAATGGTAATTCAAAGTTCAACTTTCTAGATTAGATTTTGGAATAGGATTACTCTGTAATGTACTGTTGCGAAGATTCTAAAGGAAAGGAGCGCACAAATTATTTAAATTCAGAATTAATAGAACAATTATAATTGAAATTAAAATAATAAGAAAAATTAAAAATTCGCATGCTTATTTGACTTTTGCGGAAAAATATGATGTTTGCTAAATTTCTGAAAAATCCCTTAAAACTTACGAAAATAGTCGAGAAAAGTTGCTGCTATAAATTAAAGTAGAACTGAAGCGAATTCCTGATACCGGAGAGCTTGTGAAACTTCGAAGGAAGGATTATGATGTATACTTAAAAATATCAGTGCCAGGTGAATATGTTCTTTATTTAGTTGGTAATAACGTAAGTTGACTTACTCATCACTTAAGCCGAAAGGTGTAAATAAGTCATCCATTTCAATTAAAGATTTAGAAAATAAATATATTTGATTTACAAGTAAATTTGTATTGTCCAACTATAACTGCAATACATGTTTAAATACCTTTTAATTGGTTTAACATTTAATCTTTAAACTATGATTCTGTCCCCTTAAATTTAATTTTCTCTTTCTTACTATTAATGTTACTCATGATGGAAAATTCTAGTTACTTCTTCAAATGATTTATTATTTATAAGTCTTATTTTTGTTTGTATATTTTAGTATATATCCGGTTTAAAGCTTTATTTTCCTCTCATTAAAATTTTAGTCCTTATGATATTTTTTATTAAATACCATCAACTGACTATTCACATTTCACACTTTTCATATAGATACATTAAAACACTTTGCACATTTATTGGCATTAAAGAATGAACTTAACGAAAATTTTAATTTAAAGGATTGCATTATTCTATAATATACTTAAGTATTCCTGATATACGATGGGAATTAGTTACAACTCTTAATGTGTAGCTATATTTTTATTATATAAGTTCCGCTATATCTTTATGTGTATTTAAATTGTTTTCATTTTTTCTGCACTTAATGTGCTAGTTGTCATCAAAGTACCTTCTAAGTTCCGGCTGTGCAATGGTTTTTGTTATGGAGTACTTTTACTTCCCATCTATGCAGTCGACTATATGACATATATATTTCATGTTATATAGTCGACTAATCGAAATATTTGTCATGATCTAAATAATGAACCATGCATCTTAAATATTCATTCTTTTGGATATTCGTGATGATCTAAATAATGAACCGTAGATCTTGAGAGAAATTTGAGGGGACGTTAACTGTCATGAAATAATTGTGTGTCCACTATTTATCGCAGTATACATATATTCCAATATGTATGAAGTATCCTTATATATTTCCTTGAAAAGAATTTAAAAAGTCGCAATTACTTTTGCACTGTAAGCAATTATTAGTTTACTACCGTAAAATCTATTTTAGGTCCTAACTGAATTCGTTTTTCACTCAACATGAACATTTTAATATTTGTTAAGTGCGGTGTTAAATTTATATCTGTAAATCACAAAGAGAATGAATAATTAAAGAAATAAAAATAATAATATCCATAAAATGAGTCAATCAACCAATTAAATACATAATTCTAATAACCAATAAACTAAGCGAGTACATAAAAATAACTAACCGAATATAGTCATGATCCAAGTACATAATTATTAATAAAATATGTATTAGCAATAAATTATAATTGTAATTGGTAATAGCGTAGAGACATTAGGCTATTTAGTAGCAGGAGATATGAAAAATATGCAATTCCTTCGCCGGGAATCGAACCACGGACCTCTGAAATACCGGCTCAGTGTGCTGACCATTACACCACGAAGGCACGCTAAGAATGTGGGGGGAAATACTTATTATATCCCCCTTTTTAAGGGCGACTAGGGTTTTAGGGGACCTAGTCGCGAAATCCTGGGTGTGGAGAGTCATCATCCACAACCCTTTTAGTTCGGGCGCCACTGTAGAGACATTAGGTTAATTACAAGCAGGAGAGATGAAAAATATGCAACGCCTTCGCCGGGAATCGAACCACGGACCTCTGAAATACCGGCTCAATGTGCTGACCATTACACCACGAAGGCACGCTAAGAATGTGGGAGATATACCTTATATGCTAACCACTTACACCACGAGAGCACATACAGGGTAATGCGATAATTTATTACAAGGTACAGAAAAACCTCTAACATAACGTCAATCAACCAAAGTCTCTATTAACTAAGCCTGCAATCAATTTAAAGAAATAATTCGGAAAATGGAGAGCATTAAAGAAGACCAGCGAAAATCAGCAGTATTTGCTCATTTTCTCATCAGTGAGTGATAGTTTAACCTTCTTATCAGTAATGGGTCATTTACTGGCCTTCCTGTTGCGCACTGTGATAAATAAAATTAAGGCTAACTGACAATTATTTCGAAGACATGTTTCAAAGGATAAAATGATGACGTTTTGGAAATAATAAATAAAAAAAGTGAATTAAGTTTTCAGGTTTTGTATTAGGAAGAAATCATTCGCGGCATAGAACAAGAATAATAAGTGGCGGTTCTTAGGATGGCTTTGAAACGAAAACTATGAAAATTAGTAATGCTAAAGTCTTGGTTTATTCTGATCCTAATACATAGACATGCTTCAATAAAATAAAAGGATGATTTTTTTGTAATGTAATTTTTTGTAATTTTTGATAGATGTAAAAAACGGCGAAACAAGTTTCCAGGTCGCGGCATACAATCGAAGAATAAAAAAAAAAAATGCGATAGCCCTGAGGATGACGTTGCAGCGAAAAATAGGAAAATTAGCAGTGCTAAAGTCTTGATTTCTTCTGATCCTGGTAAAGCGTACGAAGGCTCTCTTCCTAAAAGAGGGATGCCTTTATATTAGGCCTTTTAAGGATAATCGGCTGATATTTAAGTTGCACATGAAGAAAACCTTAACGACTTCGCAGCCAGCTGGGATTTGAACCCGGCTGGTTAATGTATTTCTTGGCATATAACCTAGAACGTTATAATGCACAAACCTGTGATTAATTATTCCACTGTTTGAAGTAAAGATAACAGTATAAAATTATACTGATGACAGTAGTTAAGGCATGAGACAAAGCGTTAAGCCACAGCAAATTTTAAAATAAAACATTGGTTGATACTGATTAAGAAGATGAAAAGTCTCATGCTAGTCTCAAGATGAAATAAAATATGGTACTACGTAAAATCTCCGTACTTGAAGTACAATTAATACATTAAGCTATTAAAATCACTTCACATTAAATAATAAAAAACAATTTCTGTTACAAAACTGAATAAATTAAAATTGATCTCTTTTTTGACTAAACGGTCGAGAGCTAATACAGAGCTTTTGAAATATTTTAAACGATATCTCTTAAAATATAAGGCATTCTATTAAAAAGCGATGCACCTATAGATGGTAGCAAATTATACTGGTAGCAAATTGGCTTCCTTTCGGCTTTTGGAAGATAACTATGAGTGTCGATAGCTTATACTGTAGAGTGATCACTCATTACAATTTAATTATAACAATTAGCTGTTGCTTTGACCGGGCAGAGGAAAATTGACTTGGTGTGGGATGAAGGTGGGCTTTTCGCTTAATGGTTGGTACTGAGTTCTTGCCACTGACATTATGTGGCGTTACAATCGTTACACTAATGCAAATAGACCAAATATTGTAACAGTGATGGATATTTGAGTTACTAAAGAATGGCCATTTCTAAGGCGAGTTTATAGGGTTTCCTTTAGTTAAAACTAACGTGTCATTGAAATTTTTTTTATCTTTAATGAACTTCCTCTCGCATTCCTTGCCAAGATGTAAATTTAAAGTTAAGTGAAGTGAGTATTTAAACGGTTGAATCTTTGAGATTATTCAGAGCGTGTTTTCGCTAGCCAGCGCAGGTTTCGTTTTTGACCTTGCTGTTACGCCCTTTAGCCATTTCAAATAATCGTCACGCCTGTTAGGTTTGTGAGTCAACCTAAGTTAGCCATACTTAAACGTGCTAATCCCACACTTTCGGCGCGTATTCGAGAGGTCCGAGGTTCAAGTCCCGTCGATGGCATTGCTCATTTTTTACATCTCTCCTGCTTTAAAAAAATACCTAATGTCTCTACAAGTTAATCGAACTTCCTTCCTCGGTTTTTCTATTGGCTTCCCAGTCTCCCACTCTAGATTTTACGCTTCTCAACTTGTTATGAAGCTGAACGTCCCAGAATCGCTGGCATTCATTGATGACCTTCTGCTTGATAAAATTGCTGAGCAACGTGAAAAGGAACAACATGACTGGACAGTTCAGCAGCAGACTTAGCTATGATATCTGTCAGCTCGTTGCCTTTTATCCCTATTTGTGCGGAAACCTAGAAGTAAAGAATCTGAAAACCAAGCTTTCTAAAATTTAAATTTAGCTTTATCATTTCAAAACCTATTGGATTATGCTTACTGCAAAATGTTCCTAAAGGCAAAATGTTCTAGAGCATTTAACAAGTCAGTATAAATTATAAACTTTTTATGGCAATTGGGCCCAAATGTTAACTTGACGCAAACTAATTTAGAGTTAAAAAAATTCTGGCCACAGGAGTTATATATTGCACTTTTAATATTTCAGTTATAAACATAATGCACAAACTATAAAACGTGTGGTGTAATATTTTGAAGAGAAACTGTAATTATGAACTCTTTATATTACAATTTATTTAAAATTCAGTAAGACGCAAATTAAATACAGAAAAAGTATATTTTAATGTGAACCTGACAATGTATGCCTTCTGCGAGTTTATCGTCCTCCGGTACATACGATGTTATGGCTAAATTTATGCAGTTATTCAGATATTCGTTTGTTATCCTAGATCTGGACTTCGATTTTAACAAGCTCATTGTTGGAAAGCCACTTCCGCAAAGGTAAGTTGATCCAAAGCAAGAATTTAACCTTTGAAATGTTTTTATTTAAGAGTGGGTATTTTTCTTATTTTCCAGTATACAAATATCTGTTTGTGATAGTCTTATCATTAACTGTAGATCAGGCAGAAAATCATTTATTTACATTTCTAGATCAGTAAAATTTTCATTTAACATATTACAGCTTGTCGCGATATTCTGGGAATATTAGTAGCAACAAATAGATTTGAAATGAATGAAGCAATGGGTTGAATTTTACTAAAACCAGGAAATCTAATTTTGAAATAATTTTTAAGCCAGAGGAGATTTTTAAAATATTTAATTGTTTCAATTTTCTTTTATTTCTTGATATATTTCAAGAAATTTCTAAAGTGGCAAAAGTTGCATTCCTTTATTTGAGATAACCCGTAAGTTCAATTTTGATTTAAATGCGTTTATACTTCCTACTAACTCAATAGTAATCTTTTCGTCAACTGGAATGCACTGAAGTTAAATATTTAGTTTATTCATTTTGGTTATTCTATCTACAAGAAAGGCTAAATCAGTTATGATCATTAAGTTCTTCACAAGTATCGTGTCTTAAATCTAAAAACTATTTACCTGTGTTAGAAGCTGTAAAGATTGTTGTATGATTTTTCCCTTACTAAGCCATCTAATTTCAGAATGGAACATTAAGGTTCGGTAGTCAGCTTCAAGTTCATCAGTCAGTACTCTGAACAATTTACTCTGAAATGGTCAGGCATAAATAGAATTTGCGGTTTTTAGAACAACTTTCATCATGTGTTCATAAAACTTTTGTGCGTATGCCTGCTGATGTATAAAGCAATGATAATTAAAACAGTTTGTAGAATCAGAATCATTCTTACATAATATGACGAAATCAACGGTAGAACGAGTCATAGCAAGTGCGCCGAATGTTTTCATGGACCAGTTTTTGAAGCGGAGGATTAATTTCGGTTGTTTGTTTTTTTAGCTTGATATATATCGACTCCGCGTGTATTGCTTTTAAAGTGAAAAACTGACAGTAAATCTTCCTTCATTGAGCAGTCGTTAAAGACCATCTTCATAAAAATGCTTATTTAACTATATTGCAGATATCTGTTGATTCATCACACTACCAAACTTAAAGAAACGCAGTTTTGTAAATTCTCTTTTAGTTATTCTCTGATATTTTCAGACATAGCTTCTATTCTACAAGAAACGGAATTTCGGGATAGCTTTACATCTGGCTAACGGACATAATTTCATTCTTATTTTAAGTTTTTTAAAATAAAATGTCCGATGCAGCAAGCCTTGCTTCTTTAATTATGTTGCCGTAATCAAAGGGTGTTTCTGGGGGGGGTGAAACGCAAGTATTATGTGCAACCTTAAATAATGCAATCATAGCAACCTTCATTATATTTCTGGACACAGATTGCTGGGCAAAGAATGTGCTTTTCAGTTCTTTCACTTCTTTCACTTTACTTTTTCTTAGATTGCTGTTAGAAGGATATTCATTACCATATCTTTTATGAAGGTGCCATAAACTTTCGTTCTATGTTGCTTTTATCTCAAACAGAAACTACTGAATCACAATTTAAAAAAATATATTTCTTCTTAAAATTAACGAAAAAAAATTTATTTTCCTAGTCATCGTTAAATTATAATTGTAGATGCTTTTTTTTTTCGGCTCATGTAATGACGTGATTAGGGTAACTATCTAAAAAATCATTACTAATCTGTTAAAATTAATGATAAACATACATAGAAGAAGCGAATATTTTTTGTGAAACAACCAAATCGGCTACTCACGCATAACTTCAGAATTTCGTTGTTTGTTCGCTGGCGAGTGTTTCGTGTAGGCTACGGGAAGCGGCCGACGATGGCCTGTAAAATAACTAGATGTTGCGGGACAAAGTACTCCTAAGAATCAACGAAGGGAAACGCAGCACTCAATTCAGTTCGAAGCAGTCCACAATGACGTCAATCATGACGCGAGGAATATTAAGAGCAATGTTGGAGCGCGGCGCCTAATGTAAAATATTGCGTCAGCTGTGCCTTTGAGTGTGAGGCATAACTGGAATTCGAATTTACCTTTCCACTCTTCGCACTTGACTTTATAATACTGAGAATAGACCAGATGCGCAATGCGAGCCACATTAAAACACACTATTTGGTCAGGAGCTGAGCATCCTTGCCAATAGGAATTTTCTCTAAGCCTACCTTGGCAAAAATAAATAGTGGCGGGTAACTGTATAAGGTATTTCTCCCGCCTTCTTCGCATGCCTTCGTGGTGTAGTGGTCTGCATGCTCGACGCGTAACCGAGAGGTCCGTGGTTCGATTCCCCGCGAAGGCGTTGCTCATTTTTCATGTCTGATGCTTCCAAAAAACCTAATGTCTCTACAACTGCTGCCATTTGAAACGGTAGCACAGGTCTCACCAATCGTGTTTTAAATTTCTTCTGATGTGCTAATCACATGGCCATCTTTTTCTAGAAACGAAAGTGAGTAGTCGATACATATCGTATCGATACGTATCGTAGATGATGTTATTTCAGACACATAGGAAATCCATGAATGCCTCTGGCTTTTGCGTCTTACTTTTCACATACTTCTTTTCTTTTTTGACGGCTATGAGATTTGACAAAATAGGGTATCTTCTAAAAGTTCCCCAAGCTTTCCTGTGTTGTCTCAGCATTTCTTGGCATTCGAGGTTCCACCGTGGTTTTGAAAATTTTGGTAATTTTCCTGATGTAACAAGTATAGAGACCTTAACTGCATGCATATTAATACCAGTAACTGTTTTCATGATATAATCGACAGGCCCATCTCTTACTATTTCTTCTGCGGGCTCTTCAAGGGATTATAAGATTTCCCAATCTCCCTGTCACGTACACTCATGTCCATAAATTAAGGATAATTCGGAGTCACGCGGAAATCGAACTCTAAAATAAATATATCACCTGTAAAATCACTACACACATCTTCAAGAATCATATGCAAATTTCAGGAAGTAACCAGATGACACCGATCGTACGTCACAATGACCAGAGTGTAAGAGAGTGATATATAAGGAATACAGGCAAAGAAGTAAAATTGTTCGCAGGCGCTTTATAAGCATTTCAGTGCAAGAACCGAATAGTGATGACACAAAGGACGCATTTGGATGATATTTTACGTGGTAGAATTATCGGCCGTCTGGAATGTGGGCGTACCCAACTGGAAGTATCAGACGAACTTGGAATTGCCCAGAGTGTCATCTCCAGGCTTTGGCAACGATTCCAAGATGATGGTAATGTGAGTAGACGTTACAGCACAGGTCGCCCCAGAGTTACAACGCCGAATGAGGACCGGTATTTCGCAGTTACTACCAAAAGAAACAGGCGGAACACAGCCTCAGACCTGTCTCGTCAGCTCTCTTCAGCCACTGGTACGACAATTTCAAGGCAGACCGTGTGCAGACGCTTAGGGCAGATTGGTCTATATGCTCGGAGACCTGTTAGATGCGATCCACATACTGCAACTCACTGTCGCCTGCGGTTAGCCTGGAGTAGAGAGCATGCCTTGTGGACACCGCAACAGTGGGCTTGTGTGATGTTTTCCGACGAATCCAGGTTTAGCTTGCAGTCCGATTCTCGACGGGCGTTCATATGGAGAGCTGCAGGTACCCGTTACCACCAAGAAAACATCATTGAACGACACCGTTACGGTAGTGCAGGAGTGCTCGTTTGGGGTGGAATTATTCTGGGTTCCAGAACTGACCTGCATGTTCAAATTGGAACCATGACAAGCCAAATCTATCGGGACGTCATTCTGGAACAACATGTACGTTTGTTTCGGGGCACCATGGGCGCACAATTTGTGTTTATGGATGACAACGTCCGTCCTCACCGTGAAAACATCGTAAGGGAATGCCTTCAGTCGGAGGATGTCACCCGTATGGACTGGCCAGAATTCTCACCGGACTTGAATCCAGTAGAGCACGTGTGGGTCATGCTTGGCTGACGAGTTGCAGCCCGTCAACCTCCTCCTACATGTCTACCGGAACTTCGGAGAGCATTGCTTTTTGAGTGGTGTAATATCCCCCAAGACCAGATCGATAATTTGATACTCAGCATGCCTAGGCGTTGTACGGACTGTATTGCATCGTCTAGGAGACATACAATGTATTAACAATCCTACCAACCATGTAATATTGGTTTTTTGTAAATAGGTTTTTTTTTGTAATTTGCTCCAGGGAGAAAAAATCGCTAATTTTTTAATAATATCAAACATATAGCATCTTTTTTTGCTCGTTACCTTTTGTTTAATAAATAAGCTTTACAAATAAGTCAGATTTATTTTGCTTTTAACTCTTCTTTTTCCTGATTTTGCATTATCCTTAATTTACGGACATGAGTGTAAAAAATGAAGAGATCTTGACGTGTGATGTACTACTTCTCAAGCGAGAGATAAAAAATTTCGAAATGTTCTCTATTATAAGAAACCATTCCCAAAATAAAAGCGCAAAAGGGCAAGGTGATGGTAAGATCAAGACCAAGAAATGTATTGTAGGCTCACGGAAGTACGTACCCTGTCCATTATTGAGAAGACAAAGGTAATGATCTTCAATCATTAGCTCAATCTGTCTTCCACGAGAGTTAGTATCCTTACTTTGTTGGAGCAGACTATAACCATTAAAGTCCCCTATTACGATAAAAGATTCAAGCAGTTGCTCTGTAAGAAAATCTAAGTCTCGTTGATCAGTATGGATAATTCGAGGCAAATAAGCAAAACATTAATGCCCCTAAATTTATTTAGATGGCAACAGTTGGAGTGAAGTCATCAAATGAAATGAATTTGACTGGTAGCGAGGTGAGGTACGGTGACTCACACTTTCACTGACACCCGTGCTAAAAATGCCCCATAGAAACCAGTAAAACTTTTCATGGGTACCCATAAATTCTATGGGTTTCTGTTGACTTTTACTGGTTTCTGTTGACTTTTACCGGTTTCTGTTGGTCTCTGTAGGTATTTTCTTACTGGTTTCAAAATGTCCCATAGAAATCAGTCAAACTTTCTACTGGTACTCATAGAATTATGTTGGTCTCTACTGATTTTTACTGGTTTCTATTGATCTCTGTGGGTTTTTCTTACTGGTATCATCCGACATCCATACAAGCAACATCAATGTCAGAACTTTCTACTGGTTTGTATTGGTTTATATTGACTTTCACTGGTTTTCTTACTGGTATCAATATAATAGAAATAGATGCCAAATAAATCTTCTGTTGGTTTACATGGGTTTATTCTAATTTTCTAACGGACGTCAATAAACTTCTTCTAAACAATGAAATTAATACTTGTGACAGAAATCAAAATTCATTGGTATTCTTGTCGTCTACTACTGATTATTTTAAATTATTTATTTATTTACTTTTATTTAATTTATTTGGATACTGTTGAAAATAAGGTTATTTCTGTTTTGTAACTAACAGAAAGTTTAAAATTAAAAAACATACAGTGAACCCTCTCGTCTCCACCTATTCTCTAAGACGATCAGTATTTCATCTAAAAATTAAAATATGATCTTTTTAAGACCATCGGAGTAAGCTGGCAACGCAGGTCGTCGTTTTAGAGAGGGTTTTTGCTATATATGCTCATTTATTTGATTTCTTAGAAACTTTTGTCGGAAACAATAACAGCAATCATATACACCGAACACAGCGAGGTCTCTCTAAGGCGACCAGCCACACATAAAAAGGCATCTTTGCAAGTGATCCCCTTAGAGAGGTGTTGCTCAATACCAATATATACTTCTGTTCTCAGTAATACGTTTATCTTTTAGAGGTGGTCGTCTTAGGGAGTTTGCCTCGACGAAAGGAATCGCTCTAAAGCGACCAGTCACACTTCCAGAATTTACTTTGCTGGTGGTCGTCTTACAGAGGGAATGTTTCAATACCAAAATATACCTATGTTTTCAGAAATACTGGTCTCGCTCAGAGGCGGTCATCTTAGGCAGGTGATTTTGCCACGAGTTGGTTCTCTAAATACATACACATACACATTTATATATGCATATATCAAAATTTCTGATATTACAAATAAACACCGGTATCAACCATCATCTCTTTAACGCGACCTCTTTCATTCATAATTGCAAAACTATTTTTCTCCGTGTTAACACTGACGTGAGGAAAAGAATTCCCCTCCCTCCCTCGTTCTCAGAGGAAGCAGTATGGCGCCGTTCTTGTTAATGTTGTTATGGGATGTTTGTGTTATTGTCTTGGTGGATAGTAGGCTGTACTAATGCAATAAATAATTTCCTATATTACAATTTTTACTGTTTAGATATTTATAATGAAAAATGAAATACCAACATTGAGTGTGAATATGAAACAAATAATATGAAAGGAAATAACAGCAAAGTCATGCACGTGTAATCGTGTCTAATGGTTTCAGGGAACTTTGCAGGATAGTTAAATAGTTCTGAAATGGATTTTCTGTGCGTGAAATTGATTTTTCATCTTTACTTTTATACTAAAAAGCAATGTACTTTAAGACTGAAAAGTGATAATTTCAGGCTTGATAATTTGGCTCAGTGTGTTTACATCAGATGCACATTGCATTCTACGAAAAATGTATTTTTGAAAATTTGTTTTTTAATTATAATTTAGAAATGCTTTTTGAAGCTTGTTCATGTAGATCTTTATCATTTGAATATTATGTACTAATAAATTTGAGCATACCTTATTTAAAAGAGATCTTGCATGATTCAATTTTTCGACTAATGTGATGTGGTTGAGCAGAACGAATATTCTTTTATGTCTTAAAAAATGTACTCTTTATATTTTGCAAACAAAAAAGTTAAGTTTCTTTAAATGAAGTAAACATGACATATTGAAATATTCAGTGTGTGTATTACTTATTGAATGAGGTAGGCAAGACATACAAGCCAAGGAATCGTTTTTGCATTACTAAAATTGTGTGAAAATTTATATGATCATAGTAGTTTACATTGTTTTTTTTCTTTTTGGTCAATATATTTCTGTACTAGTATGAGAGTAGAACCACATTGCTACATTAAATGTTTTGTGCTCTTTTGTTAAAACACATATAATCAAACATTTTTATGCATATTTTAATTTTCATCATCAGTTTCATGAAGAAAATTTCAAATTTTTTTTACGTAAATTGCTTTTGAAATAGAGTTGTGAATAATTAGTAGAGTTTATTTAATATTAAATGTGCTAATCTTGGGAATATGAAATATGAATTATTTATTGGAAAAAATTGCGTTAAGTGAAACCTCATATAGCTGTTATTTTCTTAGATGACCACCTCTGACAGTGACACATTTGTGAGGAACATAAATAAATAACAGTACTTAAAATCACTGATAGTTTTGTAAGGCTACAAGAAACTGGCATTATCTGGAATTGTGGAGTTAATTGTTTTAGGAAAGTTTCAATGTATAATCAGTTGATTTAGGTCTAATAATTTTTACGTGGATATGAATTTTGCATAAGTAATTGAAAGGTTTTACAAGACAGTTAGAACCAGAGCTTTTCAAATGAGTCTTGTAAGGGCATTGTTTTAGCATTACTTTCAAATATAGTTAGAGTAATATTTAAGCATTATATTCTTTCATTAGTTATACTGCGGAAATGATCGTTACAATCTTCTGCACTAAATTTATTTCGTTGTATAGATATTAACGTAAGAATTGTTTGTAAACGAATGTAATTATTACGTGCTATATCTGCTTAATTGCAATGACAGTAATTTTAACTGTGTCTATAAGGCTGTGTAGAAGATTTATTTAAATTGCTAAATAGTGCACTATATGTATTTCATTTGGCAGTCTACATACAGTAAATACTCAGTACGAAGTGTATTTTTATAGTACATAATCTACGGTCAATAGCAATAGCTATCTTTTCAGTACTTTAAATTTTAATTTTTAATTTTACTATTTAGAAATGTTACAGTTCAAAATAATATTTCTATACAGTTTTTAAAGTATTTTTTCTGCAATAGAAATCTAAATAATTTATACCTAAAACACCAACTTAAATTTATTCCAATAATGCATCGCTTTAATTAAATTTATGTTTCTTGAAGAAACGTCTACATCTAAAACATCTATTTTAATAATAAATTTAATAATAAATAAAGATAATAATAAAGATTTAATAATAAAGGTACGAAACACCTTTTAAATAATAAATTATTAAGGTATATATATATACAGTATGAAAGTTAATAATTGAGCACTTTTTCGTCAAAAACCACACGTTGTATAAATACGTATTATGTTACAGATTTTATTTATATAAAGCCTGTGGAAGATTTTACAACACTAAAAGCGAGATACGGATTAAGATATTATACGCTATATTTCCTAAATTCCCGAACTGTGGGTTGAGAATCGGTATTTGTTGAGTCTTGTAAATTTTTTAAAGTTTGTTTTGTTACAATATAATTTATTGTATTTTGGGTATTATTAAATTTATCATATTCTTATACTGATGTTTCATTTATATTTTGACAGTTACAGGTAACGTTCAAAGTACTATAAAAAGATGGTCGACACAGTATTTGTTTATTATTATTTCTTCACTACATTATATTCCAGAATTCATCCTTTCTTCCATGCAAACATCTATGTGTATGTACGTCATAATAAGCTGCAGGGTGTTGCTATCAGTGGTAAGCGAATTTTAAGGAGATAAGCAAGTATGCTAAATTTGAACTCTTTATTAAATTTCTAATAATCAAGTTCCTTATTCTTTTTGCTTGCTTGTTTATTTAATATTTGAACTTGTAATAGTGTTTCTCTTCCTAAAAATTAGGGTTTTGTCTGGTTTTGTTTAAATTCGGTTTAGTGTATTGTAGGTGACTCCAAATTTAAGCAGATGCTAGAAAGTACCATCGTTTGGCAATACATTTCTCGTTAGGTGTCAAATTGTTAAACAAGCTGATGTGATTAAATTCGATTGTTAATTACCCAATTAAAGAACTGAGATACTGGGTAATACATATATAAGCAATGAGATACAGTATTATGTGTATATATTTATAACCAAATCAATAATATATATAATCAAAGTCATGATTCGCAACCATCAAATAATATGTACGTATATATATACTCCATATTACATCTCCAAGCAACGGAAATTCAATTTAAAAACATCACAGAATAGGTATTTTTCAGAATTAAAAAAAATATAGGATTTTCAGTCCTCCTTGTTTTAAACACAGTTAAGGAAAAACTAAAACTCAAAAATGCCAAAATCAAAAGTAAACTTTTTAAGTATTGAAAAACCAGTTATTGTTATTGATAGCAGATTAATCGACTTATGAAGGGGATAAGCCAATCTACCATCAATTAACAGTAACTAAAATAAGAGAGAGTGTTTCATCTTACTTCTAGCATCAAATTATTTGCTAGATTCAAATTACTAATTGATACTCAATCAAAATAAAGACATTAGTCATTAAACCAAAAGAATCCTGTTAAAAAGCAAATAATCTTTAAGATTAAAATGTTTCACTAAGAACACAATTAATCTGAACGAGATGCTTACTTTAGAAGACATATCCCCTACACCCTCTTTTCATTTCAAATACAAAAGTAAAAACAAAAGTAGATTCAAGAACAAATTTTAAAAAATTATAAGAAGATTAAAAGAAATAATCCATAAAATTAAGGTTAAAAACTGTAGTTAAAAAAGAAATTTAAAATTAAACTAGTAATAAAAATAAAAAATAACCAACTTGCCTTCGAAATTTTAAAACCAGAAATAATCCATAAAATTAAAGTTAAAAACTGTAGTAAAAAAGAGGGAGTTTAAAATTTTGTAAAGAGAATTTATATAAATATTTTGTAATACGTTTATAGGTACTGACGTGCACAGAGAAGGACAGGGCTTGTAGGCTTCTATATATTTATAAAATTTTATTAAGTTTCTTCGCATTGAATTTTATTTAAAATTACTTTGTATGCTTCCCCCCTATTTAGGTGTGTATATTTCATCACTGCTAATTGTGTACTTCTGCTGGTTTATGCTTATAATTATTAATTTTATAGAAATTTGATCTACAGTTCTAGTTTTGTGTATTGTTTTGTACAGGGATTCTGTGTATGGATACTCAACTGCAGTATAATTCTATTGGTTTTGTTTACGGGTTTTTTGTCTAATGTTTTGTGCAGTGATTTTGCCTATGGGTACCTGTATTAGTCTGTAAACTTGTGTGTACTGTATTTTACAGAGATTTGGCCTGTGGGTATTCGCATAGGTCTGAGTTTTTGTCTGCTGGTTTTTATGGGGAATAGGCCTACGGAATATCCATTTTTTAATGGAGATTTGGCCTATGGATACGCATAAAATTCTGGTTTCTGGCTATTTGTTTTCACAGGATTTTCGTGTGTGGTACCCATATGTTCTACAGGTTTCTGTTTATGGGTTTTTATGGGTTTCTACGGGGCATTTTTAGCAGGGACGCGTGTCTAACAGATTATCTTTCTTGGTAAAAGAATATCACCGAAGGTTTGCTCTTTGTTCAGGTTTGAGGTCCTGTACCGCTAAGCACACAGGATGATGAGCGTCAACCAGATCTTTGATACAAACGAGGTCGCGGAAATTCTATGAAATGAAGTTAGCCATTATGTATGATGTTTTTTTTTGGTGTTATTTCTTGATTTTAAGTGGAATGAGAAGTTTTGAGATATTTAATCCCTCTTTTACGGCCATTTCAGAACTTATATTTGCTTAGCTCATGCTCTCAAAGGAGCTCAGGTTTTACGCTCTGAGAGAATTTACAATTTTCATTTTTCGTTTAGTATTTGCAGTTTGTACCTATTATTTTTTTGTATTTTTTCTATGAGTCCCCTGTTTTTTTGAAGGTGAGGGCATTAGGGTACTTGGAAAAATAGCTATGGCTGTATAAGTATTGCTTTTTGATTTCATACTTAACAGTGCTTGAGTCCTTACTGACTCCGTTGGTTAACCTGCAGAAAAATAAATCTTATTAGCAACTGGTTGGGAGGAAAAAACAAGTTTTACGTGTCTCAGGATAAGTTATGCTTTATGTGACTTTAATACACTGTACTTCTTTTTCTTTCTTCTAGATAGGACAAAGCGGCCCACTGGCGGCCGAGCGGTAAAGTCCCTGAACACTGGTAGTTCGGTCCGAGATTCGAATCCCGAGAACGGGCTGTCTGCATGGGCGTTTTCGTGGTTTCCCTCGTATGTAACGTGTTAATACGAGTCAGTTTCTGTTAGAAAGTCCTCCACGAAGGCATTCCCCCTCCCGTGTAGCGCCTTATAGAGGAACACGTAAATAATAATAATAATAATAGAAGAAAACCGTGCATAGGCAGAATGTTGTTCTTTACAGACAGTAAAATAAAGCGGCAGCATTTCATTTGTCAGAGACTTGACCAACTACCAAGTAGTTTGCGCATATGGTATTGCAGCGGCATGAAGTTTTCATGTGTTCAAACCGTTGGCAGTTGAAGCAGCCTAAAGGGTTGGTATATATGGACGAACATGACAATGCAGATAGACTGTTTTTATATAAATCTGTAGTCTTGAATGTAAGTATGGTGTATTTGGTAAAGGTCAGTTGACTTTTTCTGCGAAACTGTGTTTCTTTGCGGATAATTTTCTCAAAATCGATTTGACAGCTAAAATCATGTTCTGTTATCTCTAAATTCATGTTCGAAGTCTGTTAAACAATGGCTGTATTTGTAATATATATTTAACAATATGGATTCCACACCTTTGTGCATTCTAATTATATTGGCCTTTTTCTCATATCCTTGGTCTCAAACATCTTGAATGTTCAAGCCATCTTTTCCTAACATATCAAAATAATCAGATGTCAAAGGAAAATATTTTTCTTCTTTAATTCAAGGAAAAATTTTAAATATAACATAATTATCTCATTTCAGCCTTCGTAAAATGTTTCGAAACATAAGAAACATATCTCTTAAGATTTAATTACCTCAATAAACATGGAACGAAATAGAATGATGAAATTTTAAGATGCCTTTTTATTGCCGATACTTATTTTGAAAATAAGAACACATCTGTAAGAGATAAGAATAACACTTTTAATTTAATAGCGGCTTACAGGCAACGCTTGCGCATTTATCGCTCTATAAAAAAATATTTGGTGCATGTTGCGCAATAACAGAAAATATCCAATACTTTAATATAATTTTCAGTTTCGTTATATGAAGCTGCAATAGTTTGTTCCCGCAATTAATTATTTACGACACAAGCTCCATAAAAACTGCTAATGCTGCTAATTTTCACTAACTTATAAAAATTTCTCTTAGTTTTCGGATCGTAATACTGAAGCAACTTAACTTGATTATTATGTTGATACCCGCTTGGCTTTCCTGAAATTATATTAACAGATTTCTATCACTGATTCGAATTCTGTTAATTTTATAGCTTCTTCATTGATCTTTTCTTCAGCTTTAATTTAGATCAGGAAATAATCCCTTTCAGATGTTAAGTAAGTCTTGCACCTTTCATTTTAAGAAATAGTCCTGATTGCGAAAACCCTTCTTGACGACTATTAAATAATAAGATCTACGACTTTCCCTATAGTGTTTGAGTCCTCAAGTGGTCGAGTAGGCAGTGCTGTAACTTATCTAAGTAGGGTTTGTGGTGATTGGGTTGGCTGCGTGTAATTTTCGGGTTTCTCCCATGTGTAGCTTGAAAACCTAATAGTTCCCTTGGAATATTTTTTACAAAATCATTCCTCTTACAGCAGGATAGCTCTAGGAGTTTTATTATAATCTATTAGTCAACAAATTAGCCTTTAATATTCCTACATCTTTACCAGTCGACTGAATTTTTAGTGCAGGAAAAGATTACTTGAGCTTGAGTAGACATTTAAATGCCAACTATCTCTAGTTTTAGTATGGTCAACAGACTGATTGCCAGATATTACTTTTATACTTTCTCGTTCTCATCATATCTCTATAAATTAGTATGATTTAATAATGCTTCATGTTTTATCTTTACTTTTACCCCGCCTCATCGCTTTAGCTCAGGGCGATACATTTCATTAAATTCCTCGAATATGATAGGTAAAGTTGTCTACTTGATTTTGATGTTTTAATTTCATTTTTTTTTAAATCTTTAAAGCAACCGCTTTATCCCGTTCCTTAGTTTCTCTTTTTTCTTTTCACATTTCAATCTTTCTGAAACTGCATCTCTTAAAATTTCTTTAGCAAGAAACAAATCTTCTTCAAATACAATTTTTATATCTTTTGCCCTACAATCAACATCAGGTAATGAAACATTTTAAAACATTATGTCATTACTAGTCACACTAGAATTAGCCAGAACGCTTTGTCTTAAATCTTCTGCAAAAAATTATCTCCATTATCCTTTGAGACTAAAATTTCATTTTTTTGTTTTTTCATAAACAAAATAACAGCTCAGAAAGAAAATGGTATGTCTTACCTTATATGTTTACATTCTAGTCTTGACAAGAAATGAATGAGAATGATGTGCTGATTTGTTTAATCCGTCCAGTGATAACAGTAACTGTAAGTAAAGTCAATTGCCCTGTATCAACGCAAATAAATATGGGTACAAGACAAAATCTCGAACCATGAGTCTCGTTCAACAGAAAATTCTACGTAAAAAGGGGAACACAAGACTGATAATATAGGCACATTTTATTTTTAAATATCTTTATCTCCCGATGCTATTTTAATGAGACTTCGAGCATGTGTTGCAACAAACTGTAAGGTGATCGTGTTACCGTCTATACCGAATTGGTGGAGTTTACAAAGTTTATTATAACAAAGCGAGAGAACTAAGAGCTGCAGTTCAAATTAAAAGAAAGGAAGCGAAGTACTAGAGGTGGAAATATAGGCAAATTTAATTTGTAACGGGAAATGTTAAGTTATTGAAAGAACAAAATCTGTTGCGTGCACATTTTATGTATTCTATCAAATGTTATTTTAATTTGAATAATTTTATGTTTCAAAATATTTTTTTTTACTTTATTTATTTATTTTTAATTTTAGTGTCATTTTCTTTATGAAATACCCTTACCATCTCTGTTTGACTCACAGAATTATAGTTAGCTTTTTTATACCCTAACTTTCTAACGAAAAATATTTCTCGCGTAACGTTTTTAAATTAGCAGTATAACTTAGGTTTTTCACCTATTAATCAAAATTCTTCATTTAGTCTTTTATTTTTCTTGACTTCATGATGTTTCTTAAATTTATGATACTAGTACAAGTTATCCGTGAAATACAGAAGATAAACTTTATATAACTTTCATGTAAAATTATCAGAATGAGTACCTTTTTCTCAGTAAAGTGATATTTTTATGAGATTCAGTAATTTTATTCCAAAAATAGGCTTTCGAAATTTTATAATTTGAAACTATAAATTTTCAGTGTTCATAGCAAAAGTATCTGCTTTTTTAATGTGATAAATTTATACAAATTACCCACTAGATTTAAAATTGAAGAAATAATTTATATGAAATGTAGTTGAACACATATCATCCTAATATTTTGCGACAGTATTTTAACAGAAGGAATTAGCATAACAAGGGTAAAAATTCACAAAGCAGCTGTATAGTCTAAAGATTATATGCAATTTTTTAATAAAAAATAAAATCAAAAGTTCAGAGTGATACATCGTTTTCGAAATTTTATTAGTTTAGTTTGATAGAGGACGAAATAAATTTAATTTTCTTCTTATATCAAATTATTTCGTAATACTGAATTGGCTAAAATTTTAATATGCAATGTTGTTTTCAGCATTTTTAAATCTCAAGGCGTTTGATTAAACTCGTTAACTTCAGTTTTCGTTTCTAATAAAACAGTACTTTATTTTATAAAGTGAGAATTTACTAGAAACTATTAATACCTATAAAAATGTCCGCAATTTCTTGAATTATTACCGAAGTTACAATTTAACAAATTTTATAAGTTACAAAATGCTACACTTCCTATTTTTATCTTCTACTATATTTGTAGATTTCTATTAAAATTATATTCATTTGCAGCCGAAATTTTTTTTGTTGTTGTTTAGTATACGTGTGTGTGTATTCTTTGTGTGCATCTGTGATACATGGCTGAGAGTTTTATACCGACAATCAAACATTTATCAAAACTTCAGATATAAGATAAAAATCATTTCTTAAGGTTATGTAAAAATTAGTAACCGAAGCATAGAAAAAAGTAACATTAAATGTGTAACATTAAAAACGCATCATCTCCAATTTTTCTTAAAATCAACTTCCTCCCCCCATTTTCCAGTTTTTTAGAAGTAAATGCGTATAATAACGTGATGTCAGTTTATAAGTGATATCAGTACACTGCAGAAAAACAGTGTATATGAAATGCATTTTTTCTCAGTTTAGCGGTATTGATGAATTGATAATGAATGATGAACCAGTTGGATTGATAATTATAGTGAATTAATTGAACACGATAGTAATGGTGACTTAATAATATTGTGAGTTAATTGCTTAATACAATAGTAATAGTTGCACAGTAATGCGTATGATGGTATCAGTTAGCGATTTCAAAAGCTGGCAACTTATGATTTTTTATAAAATAACGATGAGATTTTCTAATTTTACGTTGTTATAATATGCATTATTATTTGTTTGTAAATATTAATGTGTTTAAATTACAGCACTATTTATACTCATCAAGTGGTTTTCCTATTTTCGCAAGAATGCTTTAGTAAGATGTTTTCAGGATTAAAGCATAAAAACGTTTAAATGGTCTTCTAGAAAACAATCCAGTCTTTTAATTATATTATTTCCTTAGAGGATTGTACTTTTCCTTGAACTTAAAGAGAATGTTTTACGAGATTTATTCTTTCAATGAAATCGAATGATGTACAAAACTGAAAGCGAGTGTTCATCAGCAGAACCTTTATTCAACAGTTAATGATGATATATCTGACAGTTTTTCGCATTAGTTTAGAAGAGGAAAGAGATTCTGTGTAGAACTGTATTGAATTTCTACTTAGGAATTTTCATTTCTAAGATGGTGTGAAATACTACACATTGAGAAGAAACAATGCGGACTGTAGACTCACCTTTCGTTTCTGTTCTTAAAAAATATAAATAAATTTTGAAAAATTTCAGTGCCTTCAAGAGGAATCGAAATCGAGATCTTGCAGTCGGCTAGCTGATTGTGTTGATCATGGCAAGACAAGAACATATGCAAAGAATACCCATAATTCCTTACAAGAGCATAGTATCATCAGTCTTGATCATTTGTTGGACTAGCAGAATATGCTAGGTATAGTATCCTGCAGCTGCCTCCCAGCGCTCTTTCTCGTATGCTTGTCTGTAGCACATATGAGCAAGGGCTCTGTTACCCAGCTACAGGGTGTTTCTACTTGCTAAACAGAAATGTATAGTGAAGACGAGAAGCAAACTGAACAGTTTAAACTTGATATCGTCCTGAAGAAAACTACGTTTGCGAAAAATTAACAAGCACCGATATTCCTGTGAATTAGCTATTGTCAAGCATCAAGAGAGAAGAAGACAGCTACGAGTTCGTTTATTGTAACATTATCGTAATCCAGCAATTAGTTTGAACTTAAAATTACCAGAATTCTTCAATTTTTCTTATCTTTAACATTATTTAGGCACAGTTTGCTTTACCCAAGCTACAGCAGAAGGAAATGCAACTATGGGCTTGTTCACTGTAGCATTCTCACAAACTAGCAATTAATTTATTCAATTCCAAATTATTTTAACTGTAAACTCTTAGAACCGCAATGACAGATAGAGAACTTATCAGCCCTCTATATTCTAAAGAACAGTAAATAAAAATTCAAATGAAGGTTGAAAACAAACTTTTATTAAAGCATTAGCTTGACGGTTATATAAAACCTAATATAACAGAACACAATCTCCGGAACTTGCATGTTCAAGTCAAATTTAAGTATAGAATACAAGATACGTAATACGCTTCTGCTAAGCTTTGGCTCGGGCCTCAATATTTTCATGAAGCAATTGCGGACAGCGAAGCTAAGTCGAATCAGCAATTCTGTAGCAGCGAGATCTAACAGAGGGAAAGGTCAGTGATAGTTGCCAAAGGCTCTTTCTGAATTTAAGAATTCTGCGTTTACTAACTAATTTCCGTGCTGGTGGGAGTTGACTAAAGTAGAAGTAAAAGAAAGGCAAAATAATAATATTACTGGCCTACTTAACATAAAATGTTGCAAATTTAACTTCAATGATTTAGACACTCTTTAAGATTAGCGTGCTTTCAGCTGCTTACATTAGTGGTGAATATTCCTGTGCTCACTATCAATGTATGCAGTCAATCAATCATTGCACGTTTATTTTCAGTAGCTTACCATTTCAGCACAGTATTCAATAAATTGAATAAAATGATCTGGACTTTATTACAATGATTATCTATGACATTATGTAAGTAAAATATATCATATGCATTTTTACTAACTTATATCATTGTGTTTGGGTTTATTAGGACATATGCCTGTAGTAAGCTGAGGAGCACCTATATTTAAGAGAAATAATTTAATGTGTTTTTACCTGTGTCTGATAATAAACAATAAGAAGTCACTAATTACAGCATGCTAAAAAAAGAGTTTATTTGATAAAAAGATTAAGTACATATAACATGTAAATGCAATGGAAATCATGTACGTACAAACGTACAGATGCCATACAAGTGTTGTATAGCACACTAATGATAAGGAATGTGCAGTTTTCGCACGACATCAAATTGTCAAAGTGATTTTAAAATTTGCTTTCACTCTTAATATATTTCAGCTATAATATATTCAGTCTTTCTCTACTGAGTTTGATATCCATAAGCTGGATAAAAATTTTATATTTGCAATACATTTTATCCTTTTCAATTAACTGTTTCTTATTTTAGATAATAAATTTAAATTTAAATATTTTAATTTCTTCTGGTCCTACTGAAAGTGTTTTTAAATGTTCCTCATTATCTCTCATTATTAACTGTTAGTTTATTTGGATTTTTAATAAATTTAAAAATTTTCAATTGAAGAAGTTTTACTTTTCTCGTTTTTTCCCATGAGTTATTAATTTGTTTGGTTTTTAATAAACTTGAAAAATTTAAATTAAAGAGTTTGTGCTTTCCTGAAGTTTTGTTCAAAAGTATTTCTGAAAATGTACAAAAGCCGTAAACTCAATTGCAATAAAATACTGCAAATTTTATTCCCACGTCTAATTAACTGATATTTCATGTATTGAAATCTTCACCGTTTGTATGAGATTAGAAACTTGGATGGTTGTATGGAAACTGAATGGAGATATTAAATGTAGGATTCAGACATTATATGCTATAGCGAAAGCTTTGGCATTTTTTAAGCTGTAACATTTCCATCATTAGTGTATTTATACAAACTTTTCAAAACAATGCTTTACAATAAAGAGCATCCAGCATTAGTTAACTAAATAAAAACATCCACGTGGTTTATAAGAAGGACTAAACAAAACAAAAATGAACACTTCTTATCAGGTGTGAAATGAAATCTCCAGGATTCGGAACTGTGAAAATGCAAAAACGATCTTATGACTAATTAAGTTAAAAAAAGATTTATTTATTTACTATTTTTATATGTTTAATTATACACCATAGGTGTAAATAAATGTAAAAAAAAAATCTGTATTTCGAATATATTTCTGTATGAAGAAAGTTTCAAATTGTTTCCTGAGAAAATAAAAGTATTGGCATGGAACGTCACTGTTCACTGATAAAAAAACAGGCACGAGTTCTTCACAGTGTTTCAACCTTCTCCTTTTTTTTGTTTTTTCTATCTTTTTCGCATGGTTAGTTTCCATGTGGCAGTGTATAGCATTCTGTGTGGTAGTGTACAGTACCAGGCAGTGCGTAGAATATAACAGAAGTGCACAGTACTTAATTATGCATTTTTCATGAAACTGAGATTTCGTTCATTTAATCTACCGATCATTTAAAAAAAATAAGTATACAAATTCCTGAAAAATTTCAAAACTATGTGTGAATAGAATTTCTAAGACATTTTATAGCTGTATTCGTATCAAACTTCTAATTTTGAGATACAGCTTGGAAGAGTACATAGAAAAGTTATAAAACATTCTTCAAATTGCATTAAAATAAATATGAAAATTTCTCAACTGCATACAAAATTTATACATCATTAAAATTTAGTACAAATGTTGTATGCAAATTTTCAGATTTACCTATACCACGGTGGTCTTAACAGCGTATAAATTAGACCTGGGCCGTGTCTTCTTGATACATCTTTAGAGCTGTTGCGTTGCTGCTTAAAATGTCTTAACAGTTGCAAATAATATTAAAATAATTTCGTGAAATTTTCTCTGCCATCTGGTACTGTTTCCCAAAACTATTGAATGTATTCTTAGCTGTCTATAGCATGTTTAATCAAAATTAAAATAAAATTTACCTATCTTATTTTTGAGACCTTAACCTCTTGTTTGAAAAATTTGTGTTTTATTATTCATCAGATGACTTTTAAAAATTATTAATTTAAAGCAAAATTAAAAAAAGGTATGCAACTGAAATTTTTTGCTATTTCACTTTTAAAAGGCATGTCATGCATTATGCATCCAGAAATGGAGCATTTTCTCTCAGTTCCTGTATTTCCATCAGTGCTCTGACTTTTACCATCAACGCCAGAGATAATGACATTAGTATGAATAGGACTACTGTACCGAAGCCTAATGCCACCATTAAGTACTCAGCTGTAGGCACGCTGATGTAAGAACCTAGGAAGCTGACTTTACGTGAGACATGTCCTTGATCATCTGAGGTCAGGAAGGCAGCCATGGCCGGAGCCGCGCAGCTTCTGTTTTGAGCAGCTGGTATGACACCATGCCAGAATTCGACGGACTGATCCAGAGGGCTTTGTTCCACAACACTGTCCTTTCCGATTTTTAAAATTTGGCGACTTTCAGCTGTGTATTCAGGCCAGCTGGTCTCTAAATCATCGAAGCTAGGATTTCTATTAAAATAATAAAATAGAAAAATTTTTGAAAAAGCCTGTCATCATCCATACATTATTGAAATACTTTACTGCTTGAGAAATATAAAATTATCAATACTATAAAATTAACAGAAAGAACTATAAAATTACCAGAAAAATACAAAGTTATTAGATTTCCTCATTTCAAAATGATTTCGCTCGCCAGCGGCATTAAAATGATACAAAGCACATCATCTTTATTCTAAACTCTCAGCTTTTTGCAATCTCAGAGAACGCTGAAAAGGTTTAGTCAAAGTGGCTTCAAATTAATAACAAATATGCATTCAGGCATTGGTTTTTGATTTCGAAAACATACCACAATTATGATATCACGCTTAATATACTACAAGGCAGGACAAAGTTCAGTGCGTATTTTTATAAACGAAAGCTTCTTACCAAAGCAGAAAAAGCATTTTGTATTCCCTCCAAGTAATGTCCGGCGTTTGCAATGACTATTCAGTTCCTGAAAGCTGCAGACAAAGTCTTCTTTCTATACTACATGAAGAAAACTCTTTACATGAACGTAAATGACTAGAATATCCGAAAATCGTTCTTTTTTCAGGCTGTCTCAGGCTCAGGATAGCCGGAGTACAGAAAGAAATTTTTTGGAGCACATTCAGATCAATATAGTGGATGATTGAAGGCTAAAACTTATCCGCTGACTATAAGTGGTTTCAGAACGACGGCCGAATGTGATTGGGAGTTATCATGGAGAAGGAACCAACAGCCCACCTCGGTGTATTCTGGACATTCACGGCGGATCCTTTCCAATAAATTTGCCAGAACATTCTGGAACATTCACTGCTGCTCTTTCTGACTAAAATCTTCAGTTTTTCGATTAGAAGTCGGATGGTCTACCACTTCGAGCAGCGTTTACTGTAGACTCCATTCGAGAAACGTTCAGACTATTAGGAGTTCAGAGAAACGTTCGAGAAACGTTCAGACTAACTGCACTTTAAAGATAGGCTTCATCTCCGTTAGCTTATTTCAGCATGTCATAAATATTTTTCACAAGTTACTAAACTTGAAATGGAACATTATATTCGTTCGGTGCTCTGTTTTACAGTCACTGCTAGATCTTTGCACTTCACAGTGTTACTAATAGCAATCCGTAATAACTACTCCTACGCCGCGCTTAGAAAAGTTTAAATGCGTTATGGAATATCTTTCCTGTACTTTGTTGTTCATCTCCGACCTCGCGCATGCATTTTATGACTGACGTCTTTCGCCGAACTTGATTGTCGTACGTTGTATAATAACATATGTTAAATTTAATTAAATTTTTACCTTGATTTTAAATTTAATTTAACTTTTAGTTTGATTACACTGTTATAATAATGTTAAGTTTTAATAAAATTTAATTCTTATTGATGCTGCATTATTATGTTTAAATAAATTATAGATAATTTTTCTCTTATGTTTTCTTTCGCACTGTAGCATCATGTATATACGCTATTTAAATTAAATACATTTATCTACAAGTTTACAATGAAATTATAATCAAATTTACTGTAATTTATACAGGAATTTTTGTTCGCTTATATATCACTAAACACTTTTTCTTCATTCATTTCTATTTATTTATTTCACATTTTACATACTGTCGCCGAAAATATTATTTAAATTAATGTCTTGTAGAAATGTACGCTCATACAGCTAGTATCCTTAGAAACTTGATGGAAGAAGATTTCAAGTATTCTGAATTTATTACACTCTGCTATTACACTCAAACCTGTTTTTAATGCAGCGGATAGGGGCCGCATAAAAAACGCATAAAAAATCGCACAAAACTTCACGAGTGGCTATAAAAAATACGAGTCGTTTAGAGATGACTTGTTCTCAGTTGCGATGTGGTCGGTGATCAATTTTTGCGATGACTTTGTTTCACTAGACGCTTGTATATGTCTCATTAGCCCGATATACAAGATTGAAGCTCCTTTTTTATTTATTATTTATTTTTTTATTGATAATTTCGTCAGTTAGGTTCCAAGTAGATTGAAATTTTCATATACCTAAAAAAATAGCATGAAAAAACCGCACAAAAAAGACAGCACAAAAACAGGTTTGAGTGTATAGACTTTACTAGAAATATTACTTTATTACACTTACTATATACGGAAAGCAGATAGCCCTCGCGTGCTTTGCCATAATCAAATAAACCACATTAAGCCAACTATATATGCATGGCATGTATTTTTTTCAGGTTGCAAAAAGTCGATTTGTGTCCATGTCCAGTGAGTTTCATTATCATTTTTATTAATGGTACTATGAATATCAACCAATGTTCTACCCACCTACTGAAAAGTATTTATAAAGCCCGTTGTAGTTAGCAAGAGAAATTATCTTGCGTATTTCACCTCACTATATTATATACAAAATAACGGAGTTTATGCGCAATAAAAGAATATATATAATAATGGAAAACTTCTGTGAATTAAATTTTATTAAAACTTCAGATTATTAGAATGGTGTAATGAAAGTACACGTTTAGTTATAATAACAATTTCCTAAGCTATATTACGCAGAGAATCATAAATGTAGATTGTTATCTACATCAAAAACTAATGCTTGAAGTGCATATTCGCTGTTAATCTGTAGCCACTAAAGTTTTTCAGTGTTCTGTGTACTTGCAAAACGGTGAGAGTTTACAGTAAAAGTTGTTGGGAAATGACGTGTTAGATACAAAAACTCAGAAAATTTGTCTATATGCTTAATATATTTCAATATGACTTTCATTAACGGCGCGATGAATATCAAACCTTTATTCTGTCCTCGTTTTGAAAAGTGCTTGTGGTGTCCAGTATAGCTTATAAGTGAATTCTCAACTACACCAGCTGTCTTTTTTTTTCCTCAAGTCATTTTGCTGTGCAGGGATCATCTGAAAACGCGCAGACATTACTGGCAAGGTGAGAGAGACCTACATCTTGTCAGAAAATTACTTTTTCAGGAAACGGATACAGAATGTATTTTCTTTACATAACCACGTGTGTTAGTTCATCTACCAAGCTTCTAAAGGAAATCTACCCAAATGCGTCAAGTTTATAAATTAAAGACTACTCTTTACGACGATGCACAACTTCTGAGTGATAATTAGAGTTAACACATCGCATTCTTTGAAATTTTCTTCCATTTATGCAGATAAAATAACAGCTTGTATTAGAATACGCAGGAATACTGAAATTTCGAATTTTCGGAGCGCCTTTTCACTGCATTTCTTCACAATGCAAGAAATGCAGCTATATGGATACTGTCGTATATTATCTTTCCGTCGTCAGCGAATCAGTTTCTTTGTCAGTGCTAACGGAGTGCAGAACACGAGAAGCCAGCAAATCGAGACAAAAAATAATATTTGAATCTGGTTAGTCTGTGTAGCTGGGGTAGCTTTGTAGGGCTTAATAAGAACACCCGAGTGTAGTACTCCAAATTACACGA
Organism: Stegodyphus mimosarum; assembly: GCA_000611955.2. NCBI lineage: Eukaryota > Metazoa > Arthropoda > Arachnida > Araneae > Eresidae > Stegodyphus > Stegodyphus mimosarum. The sequence goes on along the minus strand of KK120759.1, from coordinate 118,221 downwards.
CCTTCAAAATCATTTTGTGTTGAATATTAAATATCCCCCCCCCAATGGCGGACACTACATACAGTTGTATTAAATATTGGTAACTATGCAATGTACTAGTATAACAAAATCGTATAATGCACTTTATATAATGTACTTTCGAGGACTGTTTTATTATTATGTGCACTAATATTATAAAATATAGGTGATTGGATAAAGTACTCTATACTGTAAGGTAAATTTGCATGTGTATAATGTATCAGTATTTGAATCAAGTTTTAATATTTACCCAGAAATGTAAAAGGGCTCGTTAAGAAGCAGATTGATAATACATTGCAATTGTGCATACTGTATAATGCATTTCTGTAATAATATGGTACAAGTTAATGGTTTATCAAGTATTCCTAAACTTATAGTGTATAGATATAAAGTACAGTTATTGGAAGCATACATTAGTTTCATAAGATGTAATTATTTTTGTATAATGTTTTAATAACTCAGTTATATTTTAGTACTTATTCAAGAATTTATTAGCATTTATTCAAGACTGTGTTATGTATTTGTATTATGTAATTGCTTCACATGTTGAATCTTTGAATCTATATTTTTTATTTGTATTATGTATTAGTAAGTATGCATATATTATGCACGATGGGTAAGAGCTTCAGCATCCTGAAAAACACAGTATTCCTAAAAAGTACAGTGCTATTAATATCTTTAAGGACCTTAAACTGCTGAGTTGGTAACCAGTTCTGTATGGATTATGTAATACTCTGCAGTGGAAGCCAACTCAGCGGATTTCAGGATTTCAGTCATCATCATAGACGTTGGCCACTACTAAGACCAGAAGCAGTGGTCACCTTATTATGGAGGTACCTAATTGGTTCATTCAATATTTAAATATGAAATAAAGTATTTAAAAATAGATTTATCAAGAGCATTATAACTTCGCTATCCTCCCAAGATCTGACACATAGTATTAACTGCATTTGAGAAAAGACTGCAAAAAAGACTAAAAGACCTAGTATTCATACTTCGGTAATTGTGCTTTACGCTTTTGCATAATCACAGATATTTCAAGAGCTTTAATATTTTTCGACGCTTAAATTTTGCAGGAAATGAATCATGTAATGTTTGTGCAACATTCCCACATTTCAAGATACAAGAAAAATTTCCTACATAGTATTGAAAAGTTTCCTTTTTCAAGCTGAAAATCAAAATTTATTTTTTAAATATGTGAAAGAAATGTTGCGAATTATTCAAGCCAAAATGCATTCGAATTTTTTGCAGCATTTTAGAATGACATAACGTACTTATTGATTCTAACAATTCAGCAATATTACCATCTTGGGATTCAAAAGCGATTTAAACACAGTTTTGTTGCAATGCTGCGGTATCAAAAACTGAATAAGTTTAAATAATTGCAGTTTTTCACTTCTAAATTTAAATGCTTTTCTATTTGTTTAAGAACTGGAATACAGAATTAAAATTTTTCAGATTTAATTTTAGATAAACGGTATCAGTACATTATTATTTTCAATTAAAATATATCAATTATTCGATATAAATACTGCTCTCGTAATAATAGTGCAATAACTAACGACGTACGTTTAACTAGTTCTTAATAATCCATAATTCAATCCTTTGTACCTGAAATCAAAATTTAGACGGCAAATAATTGAAATTTATTGCGAAAGAAATTTTAAAACTTTAAGTGAAATTGAAAATTTATTTGTTATTTAACACACTAAATTGTAAATGAAGGCTCCACTATGATTTCATTTCATTTAAATGGTATTCATTTTATATAATACTCAAATAAATCACAAAGAAATATCTGCACTTTTTTCGTTCCAATACTGCACTTTTTGAAATTGAATAGTTTAAGATCTTTAGAAGTACTGACCATTATTTTCATCGTAACACGTAGCTGGTGTTAAAACTTCCCGTTTTCCTACAGCAGCTGGATGAAATTCCTTACACGAATAAATAAGTAGTAATTGATATTTAACAGATTTCTTATGCATATACCAGGCATAATCTTCATGAATAGGAATTTTCGAGAAACAGATATTCGGTTAGAGACTTGGAAAACCCAAATTTTATTAGCCTTATTAGCCGGTTCCTAAGTGGAATAGAGAAGAGATGGCGACTCTCCCCACCCCAATGCCTTACAAAATGTATTCATTTATAAATTTGATTATAAATTAAAAACTTTATTTTGTTAAACACTAAAGATTTTATTTCAAATAACATGGTTTTTTATTTGCCTATTATTGGCCTATACTAAAATTGTTTTCTGCTTTATGAAATAAATTTTTCATTATTTAATAATTTAGCTGCATTTAGGATTTTGTCTGACTGCGTTTGAATTCATGCTGAATTAAACTCTAAGCAAAGTTATAAGATTAAGTTTTTATTTTAATTTTTATTAGTACCTGATGGCAGATAATGTTTACACCGTACGATGAAATTTGAGTTCGCAGAAAATCTCATCCTGCGAAAACAGAAAACCTTAACGTAAAGCCATTTATCCAGTACTCTGGCTTTATCTGATAACTGAGTTAGACATTTGAGTGGTCGAAATTATCGTTTAGTCTTGTTCTGGGAAGTTTTACGAAATTCAGAAATTTTCGAAGTTTATTTTTTATTTATGTATCAATTCTTCATAAAAGATAACACGCAAGTAAATAATCTTTTATGTGAATGAGAGCCGCAAGGCTTATTTTCAACTGAGTAGAAAGTGCAGGTTTATATCGGATTTTTCAATACTGAGATAATTGCTCCTGGAATCTTCAAATGGTGTTTCCCCAAATTGTTCTAGGCTTCTTCTAAAGTAATAATATGTTTCTAGATCAGTCGAAAAGACGGGTCCGAAGGCTCAAATTCCTAACTACAGCCGCAACGAAATATGTTTATTGAAAGTTTTGTTCTGCGAGCAGTTCTCTGTTTCCTCCGAAGGCGACATTTTCCTGTTTCAAATTCACATCACAGTGAAAACAATAACACTGCCTTCAGGTATTAAAAAAGTTTTTCTTTAAAAGTCTTTTTCAATTTATAGTATAATATCTCGTAACCGACACCCAATTAACAAGTAATATCAAAATAACGGCGTTTGTGAAGGTCTAAATTTAAGCCCTAAAGTTAGGCCTATTAGATACGAAAAAGTACGAAATTGGCTAACAGTATGAAGATTTAAATGTGGAAAATATTTCTGTTCTGTTTCTGGCGCTCAATGTAGCAAAGTAACAACATTATCTGATCAGTAAACCAAGGAAGTTCCAGAAAGTAAAGATGAACCACCAATCACTCTTTAGACGTCGGTATGTGAACTTTGAATTTAGAGTCCATGATTTTCAGAAACAATTCGCTTTGAAGGAAGCCAGATTTACTTTGTCTCTTTCTCGAAAAGATGTAAATATCATTATTTTACGTCTCTGTTGGTTTAAATTGTGATCTTCTGATCATATCTATGATTATGGTGTAGATGTCTGTGATCGTAGTACGTTCTTGATCGTAAATGTATATAATTAAATTCGTAGATGTTGAATCGAGTGACTAAGATTATTTTGGTTTTAAAACATGTAGAAAAAACTCGTTTATCCGCATTCGCTGAGATCTCATTGCATTGCTGCCAGTTAGAAAAGATTCTGCTGTATGTAAAATTTAAATAAATAGAGTATCAAAATAAATAAAAGCTGAATTTTATTACTTTAAGTACAATAATTTTAGCATTTTAGTGATAAACTATATTTAATTGTGAAACATTTTGATAATTTGGACAGTTTATTAATAATAAAAAGGAAGTTAGAAAGATACATAGCCGTCCATACAAATTTAATACTCGAAAGTAGCTTTATATGTGTATTGTAGCTCAGTGATCATACTAAGTGTTTAATTGCTCCAGATCACAATAAGAGAAAATGCTCTGTTTCAGTAGAACATTACTGTAAGAATGTGTTTCATATACTTTACTTATAAGTAACTAGAGGAAGTTGCTACTTTACTAAGAAAATAACTAACTCGTTCTTCCCGTAGCTCATAAAAATAGGTGTAAAATATTACTATGTGTAAACATTTTTCGTTATTAAAAATAATTTTTATTTTTTCTCTCTCTTTTTTCTGCTAAACGCCGAAAGAACCTAAATTTATATAAGATTTCAGAAACTGATTAAGCTGAAATCTAATGAATCACGTAACTGCAACAGCATTAAAAATTCAGCATTGAAGTAGCTTTCGCTGTAGCACTATACAGTTTAATCTAGTATAAGCATAATAGATAGAAGAAGAACACGCTAACTTAGGCGAAATTCAACCCTAGATTGACTTCAGTTTTATATTAAAGAATTATCAAAATACGTTTCCTTCTTGAAGAAGGAGAGACTCGTGTCAAGTTCTTTTGAAATTCATAGATCTTTTCTATAAAACAAACATCAGTCAAATAATGTAATTATCCTAAATGTTTAAACAATGATGATGACAGCAGATTATGAATAATGGTTATAAGAATTTAAAATGATATATGCATAGCAAATATGAATACTGATTACTACAGTTTAATGGTTTAAAACATATTACAAAATACAAGCAAAATTAAGATTCAATGCATTGTAATTTTGTTGTATTAAACTTTAAATAAAATTTAAGGTAATAAATTGAAAAAGCTATTGTACTTTGAAATAATTTAATTCAAGACTATGTAATATTACAGCATTCTAATTAGTTGTAATACTTAAATAAATGCTGATATTACATTTGTTTTGAATAGGATTTATATTTTATTTGAATATGATGCAATGATAAAATATAACATTCTAATCATAATCATTATTCAGTTACAAATTATTATCTGAAAATAATGATATTACATATGCCTGTCATAATCCTTGATAAGCCTTTTACAGCTACAAAATAATTTAAAAAAACTAATGTCATCATATGTATACGATAAAATGCATAATATTTAATTTGGTTTAGCTAAATTTGTAACAAACAATCAAGTAAATTGATGTTTACTTCAAAATACAGTACTATGATAATAATGATTGAAAGTACAGACCATTTTTAACATCAGATCAATATACTAAATTATGCATTAAAAATGCCTTATTCTTGCACCGTGGCCGTATTTAATGACTTGCATCCAATTTAGACCCTTAGAAAGGTAGTTGATGCGTTTATTTTCTAGTCACTTTTGAAGGCATATAGTGCTTTTCAAATGTTATGCAATTATTATTTTATTTGAAAAGAAACCGTAACACTAGTTTGTATAATTTGGCATTACATATCAAAAATGTTTTCTGCTTCTTTTAACAAGCAAATTTATTTATAAAGAAATTTTATTGCATATTTTTCAATTAGGTTCATTTACCCAGCATATAACTAAACAGGAAAAGCCACTACTTTTAAAATAAACAAAATACCCGTAAATTTGGTTAAACTCTGTGTTTGAAATATGATCTTTTTATACAAAAGACTCAGCTTATTAATTCACAAACATAAACTGAATTTGAAAATTTGAATATTAAAATGAAAGACTCACCCACTGCGGGCAAAGTTTGCAATCATCTTCACCATATGATTCGTGAGTTGGCGTTCACCTTCAGGGAGGTTTGTAAGCTGGAGGGGAAGCCCCATCGTAAACAGCACATCATCTCCATGGGCGGCTCGAATAAATTCAGGATGGCTGGAGAAAGAGGGTCTATAAACAAACTCGTACACGAAAATTTTTTGTTGCTTCTGTGCGGTTATATCGGCTAATTTCAAAGCATGAGTTTTAACATGCATATCTCCACAGAATTTTACAAATTCTTCCCGCAGTTTTGGTAGTTCTGGAGTATTGTAGTTGTAGATGGCTAGTTTGTTTATTAAAGTATCATTGTGCTTAAATACATCTAGCATGTTGCTTATTAAAAGTTCCTTAAATTCTTGTGACGTGAGGGTTGCATCTACAAATTTCTGGTATAAAGGTGATTCAATTGCACTGAGAGCAGTAGTGCAAAGACTCCCTTCATCATTTGTGATACCAACAAGAATTTCAAGTGGCGCATATTCTCCTCTAATAACAGATTTTAAGGTGTTTTCGAAAACTAACGTGGAATCGTAACTGGGTCTCCAAGTTTCAGGAATTGAAATCGAGGAGCTGAGAAGAACATCGGTAGGTACGTTTCTTAAGCATGATATAACGTCTGAAATGTTTTCGAAAACACAATCTGTAGCTTCCGCCAACAAGAAAGTTGTATTCAAGGGGCTTCGTTCGAAAACCCAATCACCAACGGGAACTCCACTCTGTAATATAACTCTATCAAATAATTTCTCTTGTTTGCTAAGAGGGGAAAATGCATGAATTGCAGCGCTCATTGAACCAGTGAAACGACCAAATAATGTGACACTTTGTGGGTTACCACCAAATTTAGCGATATTTTTCTTTACCCATTTCAAAGCCATCCGTTGATCGAAAAGTCCAGCGTTACCTGGCGCATCAACTGTATCTGCATTTAGGAAACCAAAAACACCTAACCTATAGCCCACAGTCACAACAATTACGTCTCCTTCTACCGCTAAATAACGACCATCAAACTGTCGAGGATCCGCAAAACTGAAGCCTTCTCCTGCCAACCAAACCATAACAGACAACGGCCTATCCGGTTTTCTTTCACCTGGAATATATACATTAAGATAAAGACAATCTTCACTAATTTCTGCTTCGTTAGGCTTCAGTAAAGGACTGATGAGAGATGCTAAGTGGGGTGACTGATAGCAGCTAGGACCAAATTCAGCAGTATCACGTTCAACATCTTCAGAAAGAAGTTCAATTGGTCTCTTAAATCTTAAATTACCTATAGGAGGTTCAGCGTATGGGATACCTAGAAACAATCTCAGTGATTTGTTGAGAACTTCAGACCGTTTACCATGTAAGATACCGGTCGATGTTTGTATCGTTAAATCATCCGCGATACTCATTCCAAAAATGCAGCAGACTGCAAAAAGGGAAATTAGAAAATTCGAAGTCATCGTAAAGATGTTTTTATCCAGTATTAGACTACGAAACTGAATAGCTGGAAGTATCACTTCCTTTGAAGTTCAGATTCCAAATGGTTAAATGAAAATACTAGGAGCGGAATTAATAAAAGCTCCAGCTTACTACTGTGCTATATATAATATTCGAAATTCAAATATAATTAAGAAATGCTCATGGGATGAACAGCTCGTAACTAGTCTCTAGTGGTGCTGAAGAAAAAGAAAACAGAGGAGACGCCTTCGCTGAGGAGACTTGAAGCTAAATGCCTCTGCGCATCCCATCAAGAGTCTTTTCTCAGAGAAAGGGGCACGTGATCGCAAGCTGAGGCATAGCCTTAGGTCGCATACTTGTTTTAGGAGCGGAGCTTGACAGTGCTTGGGGGGGGGGAACTCAAAGCAGTGGCTCAAGAAGCAACCAGTTATTACGGCAGACGACTGAAAAAAGCATCAGTCATGCTCACATATTCTCACAAATTAAAGTTACGGAATAATAAAAATTAGAAAAAGATTTATAAAGCTTAACGTTGCAGATTTTTTAGTTAATAATATTACGTTTCTCTAGTTTTAATTTTGAAAGTATAATTACATTACATGTACTTCTTAAGTAAGACCATGTTCTTGAATATTACTAACAAACTACTAATCCTCTGACAACGGGATTCTTGAATAGTACGTTCACTGCTACTATGTTTTTGTATATTAATGCTGTAACCGCTTTTTTGCGATCAATTTATGATTTCAATTTCCAATTTATAGTTTTTATTAATGATTTCGTTTGGATAAAATTCTCCGTTTTTATTTAATTTTGTTCTCGTTGTCAGAGAATTAAAAGTGAAAATTTCTTAGATCTACGATTTCACCTCACCACAACTTTCTTGAAAATTTCTAGTTTTCTTTCATTGTTAAATTAATTTTAATTCTGAATTTATTTTAAAGTTATATTTTTACAATACTTCTCGTATTATTTATAGTAATAAATACTGAAATTAAATTGCAATGAATAAATTAAATTATTAAAATAAGCGTCTATTAGTATTTACTTACATAAACGGGAATTCATTTTTAAAACCAAAATTTCAAAATATCCAACCCGGAATGATTCAGAAATGTTAGTTAGAAATGAATTATAATGTGTAAATAAATAACCGTCTTTTAATTTTCTGAGAAGAAATAAAACATTTGTTTAGTAGAATATTTTACTGAAAATATATCAGTTTATATAAAATACATTCTGTTTAATGTAAAGAGTTTTATTATTATGTAGGATAAATTTAATACGATTAATCATATACAGTTAGTTAAAAACTAGATTTGGTAGCTTGTTTCGTTTTTCATTACAGATTTAAAATCATGTTTTGAACTACTATTATTACACTCGTGTCCAAAATTAACAGAATTTGCAGATTATGCCTATTTTTACGAAGAGTATTGAACCAAAGATACTAATTATACAAATGATCAGCGTCGAATACGAAAGCGTACTCTTGCGTGCCTGCAGAGCTATGTGTAGGGGATACAAGCGCACGAGAGGGTTTCGGCTGTTTATGTTTTCGTATTCTATCACGATATTTTCTGTGTTTCTCGCAAAAGATGCGTAAATTTTAGAAGATATCAGGTAAAATAAGTAGCTAAGAACGTATGGAAAACGGAATGAGGTGGGGAACTGTCGGTAGACTAGAGGAAGAACAATCGAAAGTGCAGGTGGCTACAGAGTTCAAGGTAACGTCCACTGTGCTCTGCAATTTGCGGAAACATTTTAACACCCATATCAAGAAAACCTAGACAAGGTCGATCAAGATCCACAACGACGAATGTAGATCGTTATTTGGCACTTTCAAGGGTGGCGGCACAGGATTGCTACAGCATCACGTCTCTTCCGTGAGTTGTATACTGGCAATGGAACCCGAGCAGCTTCATAGTCTACAGTTACCCGAAGGCTTCGTGAGATAGAGCTGTATTGCAGGAGACGCGCTGTTTGCGGCCTACTCAATTCAGCTGAATGGAAAGCGCGTTTAGGATGGAGAAGAAAACATACGCCTTGTACCAGAATTCAGTGGTGCATCGTGATTTTTACAGCCTGGACACTGATTCTCGGCGTAGCTGTATCTGGAGAGAGCTTGAAACACGATACCTATCCTTCCGTCATCAGGGAAAAGGATCATTACGGTCGTGGAAGTGTAATGGTTTGCGCAGGCATTAAGTTTGTAGAGTCATTAGGTTATTTCGAAGCATTAAACATGAAAAATAGGGACCCAATCGCCAAATCTCGGTGGTGGATCCCTTTCTTTTAGTTCGGGCGCCACTTGTAGAGTAATTAGGTTATTTAGAAGCAGGAGACCCGAAAAATGAGCAAAGCCTTCGCTGGGACTCGAACCACGGACCTCTGGTATACGCGCCCAGTGTGCTGACCACTACACTACGAAGGCATGCGAAGAAGGCGGGAGAAATACCTTATAAGTTAAACTGCCTCACACCGCTGCATGTGTTTGAGAAAGGCTCCCTGACTGCTATCAGGTATAGATAAGAGATCTTAGAGCCCTATATTCGACTTTTTACAGGCTCATTTGGTCCTGAGTTCCTGTTAATGAACGGCTGCGCTCGTCTACATAGGGCTCAGTTGGTCGACGATTGCCTGAAAAGTGAGGATATTCCCCTCCCGATTTGGCCGTCCCGATCTCCTGACTTAACTCTATAGAGCATGTCTGGGACACTCTTGAGAAGACAATTTCATCTCGTCACCCCCGTCCAAGAACCATCCTGGAGGTAAAAACTGCACTGATATAGGGACTTCTCAGCTGTCTTCTGTAGAGTGTGTCTGTGATAGTCTATAGTACCTGTTTGACTGTGACATATCTCATATTAGACTCATTTTCTGTTCGATATCACAACGTGGAATTTGGACATTCCAGTACTATGAGCTTTACTGATAACCATGCGTACATAAAATTACTTGTCTCTTTCTCTGTTATAAATGAATATTCATACCAAATTTCAATAAAATTTGTCAATTAGCTTTTTTAGAAATGTGCAAATTCTCTTAATTTTTCACACGAGTGTACGTCTTGAAAGAAAACTGACGACTCAAAGTGAATCCCGAATTAATATGCTTGGAAATTAGTAACTGATCGTATCTATTAACTACTAACTATCTATCTAGTTAACTTGTGTTATGAAAGACCAGAATAAATGGAACTTATGTGAGATAATTATTGAATAAACAGGTATGATAAATTAGTAGATTTAATGCTTAGATTTTTATGATAACATACCCTTGAATTATTTTAAATGCTTAGGATCATTATTTAACAAAATACAGTAAATTCTTGCTCTATGGGATCTTGTTACTTATAAATTTTTTACGTGTCGCATAGTGAGTTAATCTCTAAATTAATGGCAGCATTTACTGTCTCATGCTGTATGTTTGGTTACTTCGAAGTCACAGCATCATTTACTCCCCGGAGAAAAAAAGGTACTATTTTAGTATTAACTATACTTAGTGCTACTATTGACAGTACAATGATGTCTGTCCCAAGACCAAGGCTGTACGTTCATCTCACATTTAAGCCCTTATTCCACGTATTTGTTTTTCCTCCTTTATTTGCGAGTACATTATCGGTTTAACCCTTTGTGCCGTATCTTTTGCAACGTTCTTGATTATGAAGCGGATAAATGAACGATTCGTAATAAAAAGCTTTTATTGGCTGTTTTGGATAGTAGAATGGTTGCTAAAGACCGAAACCAGAGACGTGTTTCAACTCCCGAGTAAGGCTTGGCTATATGTAAGTGTGTTCTGCCGTCTAGACGGGTTAGTGATTATTGACGTAAACGTTACCAGAACTAACCACTGACCTTAACGTTTTCAAGAAAAGACTAACAGTGTAATGCTCACTAACGGATGTCATCCATTAACAGCCAAGCCTTGCCTCTGGTAGGATGAGGGGTCTAGACGGCATTTATTAAAAAATTGGCATACAAGGTTAATTTAAAAAACATAGCTAGATGAGTTACATATACAGTATACTGCGTAGACAGTTCAGTTAGATATTTCTTTTGTTAACATAGCCGCATACTGATACATAGTTATTGATTTTATGTTGCCATTGTTGATAATGTTACTACAGCTTACAAAAGGCAGTACTAGGAATATTTTAAGATGCAAGTGTGCGCTTATGTTACTTATACGTTAATATAATTAGAGCACAGCTACTGCTGTACCAAAGGGCCCGGTTCGAATCACGGAGAAGGCATGGATGCTTGCAAGCGTACAGCGTCTGTGCAGCAATAGGCACTCAAAATACAAGGCAAACCGAAATCTTCTGGAGAGGTTGATATTAGAGAGAAAGAGATGAGAAATTCTACAACCTCTCCCTGTGGTATTCTCTCTCGATATTCCAAACTGAATTAGGAAGCTTAAAAAGTAGACTGAATAGGAAGCTTAACAAGTTAGATATAGCAATACCTTAATCACCTAGGGTAATACAGAGCGTCTGGTCTAGCTTCTACCTGTATCTATAAGTATCTTCCGCTCTTAAGTGTGCTATACTGGTGCGCCCTATAGTACATCCTTGGCAAAGTTCTTGGTCATGAGACGGCTAAATGGCTATTCTAGATGAAGATTTCTCTAATAAGTGTCCATCCTTTCCCACCCCTACATGAAAGCATAATAAATACTCATTTACTTCATGATTTTTAGAATGGAGAAAGTTATATAGGTCATGTCACATACGTTTATTAAGCATCTGAACTGAACCATCCATTTTATTCTTCATAATCTAAACAATTAAGGGTCTGCATTGCTCATATATTTTTTTTATCTTTGGCAAGATTTGCAGAAGTCTGTGTTAAATATCCATTACTTAATGTTTGCGGCCATGAAGTTGCTTGGGGAATTGAATGTTGAAGTTAAACTCAGAAAAATGAGTGTTAAGTTCTGAAAAGATCAGAACAGCCAACTGAAGTATTCCATGTTTTAAATTAAAAAAATTATTAAATAAATTTGATAAATTTTTTTCTTAAAAAGAAAATAAAATATAAGCTAGTGTGCACTACTTCCTGCCGCCTATAGTAGTTAGAAATGCTGGCTGCTGTATCATTGGGCCAGCGCTTGAATCCCAGAGAAGGCTTGGATGTTTGTAAGTGTAGAGGGTCTTTGCGGTATGAGTACACTTAAAATACACAGCAAGTCGAAAGTCCTTTCCAGAAGTTTGGTGATAGAGGAAGAGAGTGAAAGATCCTTGAATCTTTCCTTCGAGCTTATTCTTCAAAATTAGGATTCATTAACGCAAACTAAGTACGACTATCGACACTAACTTATTTGCTAGACTGCCTATGTTGGTATTTTCAACCTTAACTAAATTTACACTTCAGAAGGCTGGCTTGATTGTTTTGAGTCCTGTTATGTAGGTTCTGTAATAAAGGAGAAGGCTGAGGGCAGCTAAAAGAAGATGAGGCGCCTTGACTACGCAAATATAAAAAATCCACATGAAAGCAGTCCAAAAAGCACAAGTTTCGAACAGGCGGTACACAAAGTACACAAATTTCATAACACATTGAAAAACGTATACAGGCCAAGTTGCTAGTTGTTCAAAGATCATTAACTATAAGTTATTTTTTACTTTACTAACGGGGCAGCCATCCACTCAGTTGAATTAGCACATCGGTCATGAAACCTCGTTAACCTTTATTTTAATATAAACTTGAACTGCGTGATTTGCTCCCTGGGTATAATGGCTAGCCATTTAACCGTGTAAAAGATCTAAAGTCATGAATTGAGATAAAGGACATGCCTTGCTAGTGTGGATTGTAGTTTATTAAATCTAATTTGTAACTTATTTCTGCTGTGTGGGAAGGTGAGAATGCATGCATTTTCGCGAGTCATGAAAGACCAATTCTGGTGTTGAATCAATTATCTAGCGGAAAGAAGAGATTAGGAGTAACGGAACAGGGAAATAAATAAAAGTATATGGATATTCTCTCTCTTCTTATGTATAGCAAGAAAGAGAGAGAATCATCTATGTATAGAAAGAGAAAGAGGGAGAAAGCAAAGAAATTAGAGGAGGAGTATATACGAGGAAGAAGCTAGTTTGTTTACAGAATGAAGTAGAGCCGGAAATCATGCTAGAGGAACAAAAAGGAGGAAACGCGCAGGAAAACATGATGCCGTTCAATCCATACATATACAGCTAATGGAATTTTGATATACATAGATAAATATAACAATTAAATTAGTGTTACGATACCCTATAACCAGAGCTAGAACGAATGTGAGCCAGGCGACACACTTTGCCTCAGGTGAACAAATAGAAGAGTCGCCAAATTAACTACCAAACTAAAATATATTTTTAAAAGGAAATTATGGTTTTAGAATATATCAAAGAATGTCAAAAGAATTTTGTGTTATAAATAATCCAGCTGAAAAACATTAGCAGCATTAATTTATTCTTTAAAGAGATGGGCTTTCACAGTATTATATATATTATTTTCTGACATTATACTTTATTATTGAAAGTAGCATTAGGAGGCTAATTTACACTTTGTGTAATGAGTTGCATAGACTGAGCGTCGCCTGGGACAACCACTGACCTGACTTGTAAAAGTCTTGATTGTAAAAATCTTTACAGTGTTACTAGTCATCCTGGCAGAAGGGATTATTTCTTCATATATGAATATAAAGATTATATGGGCACACAAGGCCTGTGTATAAGCATAGATATGTTAATTACAAAAATTTTCTTGTATAAGTTGCATTTTAAGGTATTCCCCCCCTTCTTCCCATGCCTTCGTGGTGTAGTGGTCAGCACGCTCGACGCGTAACCGAGAGATCCGTGGTTCGATTCCCGGCGAAGGCAGTGCTCAATTTTCATCTCTTTTGTTTCTAAGTAACCTAATGACGCTACAACAATAGATACTTAGGTACGATCATTACAGTTATGTGCACATTTAAACATTATCTGAATTCATATTTACAATAATGTTGGCGAGATAATGACAGTACTAGTAGTTCAGTTACACATTGGCGTTTATATGTTATTTTTTGAATGCTATACAACATTATTTTTAACACGTGAGGTAAAATGGATGCTAATAAGCTCACGTCACAAGAACCTTTGCTCTTACAATTTAGTTACTATTCTACGGGGTGAGCTATTTTCCTAATATTGATTTTCAATTGTTGTAATACTATTTGGCTCACTAAACCTTCATAGAAAATATCATACTTCCGACATTAGTACTTCTTCGCTGTTTCTCTTTAATTACTGCTCTTACTTCATCATAGCAAGCTTCCCAAAGTCCATAAACTGAGCATAGACCGCAATGTAATCGCTGCATTTTGCAACTGCCTAAACGTCTTTTGGAATAGCATCCGAAGAATAAACAAGAGTGATTAAAAATAAAATGTGCCATATTGTTAGTTTATGCTCCATTTCTTATTTTGCAATGAAGGAGATGCATAACTTGACGTTTTTGTCTGGTATTTAGTTTGTGTGGAAACTGTACAGATAGCTTAATGTATGGTTATTTCTAAAGAAGACACACAAAAGGATTAAACAAATTGGTTCATTAGTTTGTCTCATTCTTTGTTGACCGGAATGTAAACACATAAAGTAAGATGTAAAATTTTTATGTTATTCTATTCCTTATAGCGAAACAGTAAAGTAATTTTTTTAGGTTTAAAAGAATAAAAAAAGAGGTTTAAAATTCTGACATTTTGAGAAAGATTTAAGACAAACTGTTCTGGCTAATTCTAATGTAATTTATTGACTGTGAAAGTTAAAAATAATCTTTTTGAAGCTTAGTCTTGTGCCGTCGATTTTCGCGTGATAAATATAAAAATGCATTTAAAAGACTTGCTCCTAGCT